>PISW01012286.1:0-33707 GCA_004023785.1 Mungos mungo | reverse complement strand
TTATGAAAAGAGCAGACATGATGATGTCTATCTCTTGACTTTTACAAGAAAAATCATTTTGCTTTTGACAAAACTGCTTCTCAATCCCCTATTAAGAATCTGTCATGTTCTTCTCGGCTGAAATGTAATACTATGTCTTTTCTTTGATGAGACACAGGGGCTAACAGGGTTCATGATTCACACATGTGAAGTTGGGAAAGATGATATGGTTTTATTACTCTCAGAAAAAAAATCAAACAATAGTTTTGGAGAAGGTAGGGAGTGAAAGAAAATGCTCAGTGACACTGTACCCTCTTTTCTTCCTTGGATCCCAGATAAATCTAAGGTTTCATCATATTTAATACCATTAGTTTTATAATTATCTGTGGAGCTTTGGTTTTTTGATGGGGATTTTTTTTTAATGTTTATGTTTGAGAGAGACAGAGACAGCATGAGGAGGGGAGGGTCAGAGAGAGAGGGAGACACAGAATCAGAAGCAGGCTCCAGGTTCTGTGCTAGCTGTCAGCGCTGTCAGCCAGAGCCCGACGCAGGGCTCGAACCCACAAACCGTGAGATCATGACCTGAGCCAAAGCTGGCTGCTCAACCGACTGAGCCACCCAGGTGCCCCTTGATGGGGATTTTATTTTGAAACCATATGAGTCTTTCTCAAGAAACTTGAGCTAATCTTTGATGAAACGTGGGCTCAAAAACAAAAAAAACCAAAAAAACCTTGTAACATATGCAGTCGTCCTCAGATCTCTTACCTCTGTCTGTTCCACTGTGAGATCATACCTTGGTTTTTTACTTCACCTACAAAGTACGTTGTCCCCAGCATATCCTCTGTTAATGTGAATTACACTCCAGGTGCTCGTGTGAAGCCTCATCCTGCCTTTGAACTTGAGATACCACCATATTCATCTGCTCTTCTCTGATGATGCTTTATTCCTCCTGGGCAGTTTTCAACCTAGGCACTATACATGTTTTGACTTGATAATTCTTTGCTGGGGTGGGAGGTGGGAAGTTGTTTTGTCCATTGCAGGATGTTTATTAGCACCCCTGGCCTCTAACCACTACGTGAAAGTGCTCTCCCCGCTCCCTTGCTACCTCAGTCACAACAGTACAGGATATTGCTGGGGCACTTGTGTGGCTCAGTTATTTAAGTATCAGTCTTGATTTGGGCTCAGGTCATGCTCTCATGGTTCTTGAGTTCCAGCCTCGCATCCGGCTCTGTGCTGACTATGTGGAGCCTGCTTGGATTTCTCTCTCTCCCTCTGTCTCTGCCCTCCTCTGCTCGTGCTCTCTCTTTCTCAAATGAATAAAAACTTAAGAAGCATTGTCATACTTGCCAAATGTCCCCCAGGATGAAAACACAACTGTCCCTGGTTGAAAACCTATTCCCTGTGATGTTATTGCAGTTTCTTGCTTTGTTTTGTTTCCTTTTGTTTTGTTTCTTCTATGCAAGAAGAATGTATCTTTTAGTTGAGTTTCTTCCCTTCCCTTTTCTTGTGTACCTGCATCACTTCTTCAAAACACTAGATACTCGCTAGCAAGTTTTCTTCTCAGCTGACCAGTATTAAAGAGGGTGGTAATTCACCCATGAATGCTGAGTTGGGTATTTCTTCTTCATGTGCTTACATCTTTTTTTCTAGAGGCTGGAAAGTAATCCAAATAGATGGCCGTCTTATTTTCATTAAACCACATTAGTTCCTCTAACAAATCACCTCAAGGTCTTAAGTCAAATGACCTCAAGTTACATCTTTAATTTCAGACAAAACTCTTAGCAGTGTCTTTTTTTGAAAGCATTTATTTTATATTTAAAATTTTTAACATTTATTTATTTTAAGAGAGAGAGACAGAGCCTGAGCGGGAGAGGGGCAGAGAGAGAGGGAGACACAGAATCCAGAGCAGCTCCAGGCTCTGAGCTGTCAGCACAGTCTGATTCAGGGCTCAGACTTACAGACCATGAGATTATGACCTGAGCCAAAGTAAGACTTACCCAACTGAGCCACCCTCTACTGAAGGACATCTTGATTGCTTCCAAGGTTTGGCAATTATAAAAGCAGCATCTTTTTAAAATATACAGATTCTCTTACTGCCCTGTCTTACTCTATGAACAGCAGTGTGTTTGGGCTTGGATTTTACTAATCAATGGCGCAGTTACGTGTCTTATGGTTTCAGAATATTCCTCAAAACCCAGTTTATTTATTTTATCTTAAGTTTATTTATTGTGATAGAAAGATAGCAAGTGGGCTAGGGGCAGAGAGAGGGGGACACAGAATCCCAAGCAGGCTCCACACTGTCAGCCCAGAGCCTGATGTGGGGCTCGAACTCACAAACCGTGAGATCATGACCTGAGCTGAAGTCACGAGTCAGATGTTTAACCAACTGAGCTACCCAGGTGGCCCAAAACCCAGTTTAAATCAGAGTCTAGGTCTAGAGTTGGGAAATTTTAACTGCCACCGGCTGTCATGCTTCTCACTGCTGGGACGCCAGTAACTGTCTGTGTAAGGGTGTAGGAGCCACATGTTGACAGGGCATGAAATCACTAGAGATCGTTCCCATAGGGACTTTTGAAGGGAGAAAAGCTATGTGTGTGCCTGTGTGTGTGTGTGTGCGTGCGTGCGTGCGTGCGTGTGTGTGTGTGTGTGTGTAGGAAAGGACAAAGGGAGGGGAGGTTTACTTCTTCACCATGGATCTAAGCCTTTCTCTGCTTCTCTTTTTTGTTACTAGCTACTGTTTGTTATTAGGTGTTTCTAATAATTGTGATTATGGCATATCTTTCTGTATACAAATAACAGAGGAGGATGCCTCTGTATTTTAGAGGGAAGTTGCCAGTTTTTTTATTGCACTGAATGCTGGTCAAAGCTCCGAAGTGAAAAGCCAGAAGAGCCCCCTGGACATGTAAGCAGGAAGAGAGGAAATAAGACTGAGGAGGCGAAAGAAGAAAGTGTCCCTCATAGCTATTGAATATGTTATCGGAAAATGGATTCAATTAGTTCTGACATTTAGAAAGAATGCTTCAGTCTTTTATGTATTTATTTCTTTTTTTGGTAAAGACATCCAGAGTGTTGAAATGATGTTGTCTCACAGTCCAAGCGTTTACATTTTATATATATATCTCAGAGTATTATCCCTTAGGCGAATATATTAAATTCTCTAAAGAAATGAGGTGAAGCCTCAAAACACATCGCACACTGAAAACTTACCTCCTAGTTCAAAACCTGAGATATTCAAATAAACTCTAGCTGCTGCTGCTTTTTGGAGAGAAGTTAAGAAGTTGTCAATGTAAGAATTACCACTCTGTAAATGTCAAGATTAACAATAATATACTCACTGGAAGTATAAATATAACCTCAACCTTACTGGATTAATATTTATCCTAACACTATATACAAAAAATTCAGAAGATAAAATCATTATCGTTAAGAAGTTGGGTCTGTTAGTGACCAATATAAATAATTTCCCATCAACAAAAGATACCATTTTCATGAAAGTTTTGTTTTTGTTACCTCATGATTCATTTAATGAACTTAAATTTGATAACGAATATATGTGCATGTATATATTAAACATTTACGTATGTTTTTCAACCAAAGTAATTAAATACAGTCTCCTCTCACAGCAACCTATAATCTCCATGAGATTAACAGTAACAAGTACTTTCTAATGTAACATTGAGATAATAAACAGCAAATTAAGAATCCTGTTACCAAGTAAATCTATGAGGAACCAAATGATGAAATAGAAGCATCAAATGAGAAAAGTAATTCTATACAAAGACAAAATGTAATAGAGATAAGAGGACATTTGAAACAAAGGTAATTAGTAGTCTCATAAGAATAAAAGATACATAATCTTCATAAATCAAAAAGAAAAGGGCACTATTAAGGAAAAAATTGAGGGCGCCTGGGTGGTTCAGTTGGTTAAGCAGCTGACTTCCGCTGAGGTTATGATCTCACAGTTCATGGGTTCGAGCCCCGCATCAGGGTGTGTGCTGACACCTCAGAGCCTGGAGCTGCTTCAGATTCTGTCTCCTTCTCTCTCTGCCCCTCCCCTACTCATACACTCTCTTTTTCTTCCAAATATAAATAAACATTAAAAAACATTAAAAAAAGAAAAGAACCAGCTGTTGGTTTTATTGACTTTTGCTATTGATTTTTCTGTTTTCAACTTCATTCTGCTCTGTTATTCTTTTCTTCTGTTTACTTTGCTTAGTTTGCTTTTTTTCTTTTTTCAGTTTCCTAAGGTGGAAACTTGGATTATTAATTTTATTTCTTTCTTCTTATGTATGTATTCAACGCTATAAATTTCCCTCCAAGCACTGCTTTCACTACACCTGACAAGTAATAAGTTGGATAAGTTGATAAGTTGTGTTTTCATTTTCATTTAGTTCAAAATATTTTAAAATTTCTCTTGCGATTTTTTAAATCCATGTGATAGAAGTATATTGTTTAATCTCCAAGCATTTTTGGGATTTTCTAGCTATCTTTCTGTAATTGATTTCTAGTTTAACCAACTGAGCCACCCACATGCCCCTAATTGATTTCTAGTTTAATTCCATTGTGATCTAAGAGCAAATATTGTGTGACTGGTATAACTTTAAATTTGTTAAGATGTGTTTTATGGCCCAGAATGTGGTCTATCTTGGTGAATATTCCATATGAGTTTGAGAAGAATGTGTATCTGTTGTTGGATGAAGTATTCTATATACATCCATTATATCTACTTGATTGATGGTGTTTTTGAGTTCGATTACATCCTTACTGGCTTTCTGTTTGTTGGATCTATCCATTTCTGATAGAGGGGTGTTGAAATTTCCAGTTCTAATAGTTTAGAACTATTAGAATTACTGAATAGAAGTTTCCAGTTCTAATAGTCTATTCCTTCTTACAGTTCTGTCAGTTTTTGCTTCATGCAATTTGGTGATCCATTGTTAGGCAAATACACATTAAGGATTGTTATGTCTTCCTGGAAAATTAACCCCTTTATCATTCTGAAATTCCCTCCTTTATGCCTGATAACTTTCCTTGCTTTAACACTTGTTCTTTCTGAAGTTAATATAATTATTCCAACTTTCTTTGGTTTGTGTTAGCATAGTCTATTTTCCTCAATTTACTTTTAATCTATACCTCTCTCTATATATTTTTAATTTAAAATGGATATCTTGGGGCACCTGGGTGGCTTGGTCAGTTAAGCATCTGACTTCAGCTCAGGTCATGATTTCATGGTCCGTGGGTTTGAGCCCTGCAGCAGGCTCTGTGCTGATAGCTCAGAGCCTAGAGTCTGGAGCTTGTTCTCTGTCTTCCTCTCTCTCTCTCTGCCCCTCCCCTGATCTCTCTTTGTCTCTCAAAAATAAACTTTAAAAAATTTAAAAGTACATAAAATGGATATCTTATAGACAACATGCAGTTGAATCATGTTTTTTGATCCATCTGACAATCTTTCACTGGGGGCATTTAAACCACTGATGGTCAAAGTGATTATTGATATAGCTGAATTAATATTACCATATTTGCTACTGCTTTATATTTGTTGCTCTTGCTCTTTGTTCCTATATTTGTCTTCCATGCTTTTTACCTTTTAGGTTTTAATTGCGCATCTCATATGATTCCTTTTACTCTCCATTTGTAGCATATCAGTTATGCTTCTTTTTATTACTTTATTTGGTGGTTGCCCTAAAGTTTGCAATAGGATTACAACTAATATAAGTCTACTTTCAAATAACATTATACCACTTCATGGGTTTTGTGAGTACCTTATAAGAGCAAAATAATCTTAATTCCTCCCTTTTTTTGCCATGTATCATTGCTGTCATTCACTTCCCTTCTACATAAGCATATCTATAATATATATAAGCCTACATAGTCAAATACATTGTTGCTATTATTTTGAACAAACTGTTGTCTCTTAGGTCATTTAATGTTGCCACTCATAGGTCTAACAGGAGAAACCTAATAGGGGACCATGGGAATGGGAAAGGGGGAGAAAGAGTTGGGGAGAGGGAGTGAGGCAAATCACGAGAGACTTTTGAATGCTGAGCACCAACTGAGGGCTGAAGAGGGAGGGGGGAAGGGGAGAGGGGGTGATGGTCATGGAGAGAGGCACTTGTGGGGAAGAGCACTGGGTGTTATATGGAAGCCAACTTGGTGATAAACTGTATAAAAAAAAGAATAAGGAAGATAAAAGTTTTAATTTACTTTTAGTTTTAGTTTTTTAGTTTTAATCCTCCTTTGGTGTTCTTTCTTTATGAAGATCTGAGTTTCTAACCTATATTATTTTCCTTCTCTCTAAAGAAGTTCTTCCAACATTTCTTGCAAGACAGATATACTGGCAACAAATTCCCTTCATTTTTGTTTGTCTGATAAAGTCTTTATTTCTCCTTCACTTTTCAAGGATAAGTTTGCAGGGTATAGAATTCTAGACTGGTCGTGTTTTTTGTCCCCCACACTTTGAATACTTTACTCTCTTCTTGGTTGCATGGGTTCTGAAGAGGTGTGGGTGTGTTGGCCTCGTAAACTGTGGGTATAACAGTGGCCTTCTTATCTTTGTTCCTCTATATCTAAGGTGTTTTTTCCTCAGGCTTCTTTCAGGATATTTTCATTATCTTTGCTTTTCTGTAATTTAAAAATAATATGCCTAGGTATAGTATTTTAGCATTTTTAGAATTCATCCTATTTGATGCTCTCTGAACTTCCTGGATCTGCAGTATGGTGTCTGATGTTAACTTGGAAAAATTATCAGTTATTATTGTTTCAAATCTTCCATTTCTTTCTTTCTTCTCCTTCTGGTATTCCCATTACCTGTATATTTGTAGTTGACCTACAGTTATTTTGGTTTTGGTTTTGTTTTAGTCTTTTTTCTTTGGTTTTCAGTTTTGGAGGTTTCTATTGAGATATCCTCAAGATCAGACATTCTTTTCTCAGCCCTGTTCAGTCTACTAGTAAATCCATCAAGGGCATATCTGTTACAGTGTTTTTGGTTTTTATCTGTAGCATTTTTTTTTGTTCCTTCTTAGGATTTCTGTCTGTCTCCTGACGTTGCCTATCTGTTCTTGCATGTCATCTACTTTGTCCATTAGAGCCCTTAGCATATTAATTATAGTTTTAAATTCCCAGTCTTAAAATTCCAACTTCCCTGCCATGCCTAGTTCTGATGCTTGCTCTGCCTCTTCAAATTGTATTTTCTGCCTTTTGGCATGTATTGTATTTTTTCTTGGCAGGTGGAAATGATGAACAGGAAAAATGGAATTGCCGTGAATGGGCCTTTAGTAATGTGGCGGTGAGGTGTGGGTGGCAGGAAAGTTTTCCATAGTTCTACGATTAGGTGTCAGTTTTTTAGTAAGCTTATGATTCTTGACCATGAACTTTACAAGTGTTGTGGGGAGAAGCACTGGGTGTTATATGGAAACTAATTTGACAATAAACTATTATAAAAAAATAAAAAATAAAGATTATTTTAAAAAGAAAAAAAATTAAAAAAAATAAAAATCTTTTTTTCCCCCTTGACTTTGTAAGTGGGACAGGATGGCTCAGGTGTGCTAAAGTTGTCCCATATGGAAGGGTAGGGTTGAGTAGAGTTGGGTATTTCCCTCCCTCCAGGACAGCGAGGCTCTGATAATACTCTAGCAGTTTCAGGTTAACTAGTTTCTCCTGAGGGCAAGTCTTGTTAAGAACAGAGTGCTATGTTGTATTTCAAGGTGGTTCCTTCTCCTGTCTCCTTCCTGGGAACACAAGGAGATTTTCCTCCAGTATTTACTGAGGGAATCTCATCGAGCTCCTGAAAATCTCACAAAATTTTAGCACCCCTCTTAGCATGAGGTCCCCTGGAGCTTTTAACTCTGAGTTGTTCCCACCCAGCCTCCAGTAATTGTCAATGACTGTTGAGTTCTTCTACCCTGCACTTGTTCCTGTAGCGGCTTCTGCTGGAGAGTCTCTGCTTCAATAAGTTATTTTCTGTAATCATCTCTTGGTTTCTCCAGTCTTAGGGGTAATGGTTTGCCCTGTGTTCTCACCTGTGTTGCACATCCTAGAAGAATTGTTGATTTTTCTGTCTGTTCAGTTTCTTACTTTTTGCTTTACTGGCAACTTCCAGACTCTTTACATGCAGATCCAGAAATTACATCTATGTGACTTTTTTCAAGTGTCCAATTTTCAATAGCCACAATGAAATCCCAAGACATATAAGGAAAGAAGAAAACATGGCTCATTCATGGGAAGGAGATAAATTGGCAGTGTTATGGGACTGAATGTGTTCCCCTGCCCCTGAATTTATATATGAATTCATATCCCCAATATGAAGGTGTAGAGGTGAGGCCTTTGGGAAATAATTAAGTGTAGATGAGGTCATGAGAATGGGACCCCATGATAGGGTTAGTATCCTTACAAGAAGAGAAAGAGAGATCAGAGCTTTCTCTCCACCATATGAGGACACAGCAAGAAGTAGTAGTATCTACAAGCCACAAAGAGGGTCCTCACCAGTAACTGAATCTGATAGAACCTTGAACTTGTACTTCCCAGTTGAGAAATACATGTTTGTTGTTTAAGTCACCCGGTCTGTGGTATTTTGTTATAATAGTCTGGCCAGACTAAGGCTGCAGGAACTGTTCTTGGAGAAATACAGATATTGGACAGGCAAAGACATTTTTTAAAAAATTGTCTTAAACAGTATGGTACTGGCACAAAAACAGACACATAGACCGATGGAATAGAATAGAGAGCCCAGAACTGGATCCACAAGTGTATGGCCAATTAATCTTTGACAAAACAGGAAAGAGTATACAATAGAAAAAAGACAGCCTCTTCTACAGGTGATGTTGGGAGAGCTGGACAGCAACATATAGAAGAATGAAACTAGACCACTTTCTTACACCATTCACAAAAATAAATTCAAAATGGATAAAAGACCTGAATGTGAAACAGGAAACCATAAAAACCCTAGAGGAGAAAGCAAGAAATAGCCTCCATGACCTCAATCACAGCAATTTCCTCCTCGACACATCCCCAAAGGCAAGGGAATCAAGAGCAAAAATCAACTATTGGGACCTCATCAAGATAAAAAGCTTCTGCACTGCAAAGGAAACAATAAAAAACTAATAGGCAACTGACAGAATGGGAAAAGATAGTGGCAAATGGCATATCAGATAAAGGGCTAGTATCCAAAACCTACAAGGAACTCACTAAACTCCATACCTGAAAAATGAATAATCCATTGAAGAAATGGGCAGAAGACCTGAACAGACACTTCTCCAAAGAGGACATCCAGATGGCCAACAGGCACATGAAACGATGCTCAGTGTCACTCATCATCAGGGAAATACAAGTCAAAACCACACTGAGATACCACCTCATGCTGGTCCGAGTGGCTAAAATGAACAAATCAAGAGACTACAGATGCTGGCGAAGATGTGGAGAAACGGGCACCCTCCTACACTGTTGGTGGGAATGTAAACTGGTACAGCCACTCTGGAAAACAGTGTGGAGGTTCCTCAAAAAACTATCAGTAGAACTCCCCTATGACCCAGCAATAGCACTGCTAGGGATCTACCCAAGGGATGCAGAAGTGCTGATGCATAGGGGCACATGTACTCCAATGTTCATAGCAGCACTTTCAACAATAGCCAAATCATGGAAAGAGCCTAAATATCCATCAACTGATGAATGGATCAAGAAGATGTGGTATATATATATACATGCACACACACACACACACACACACACACACACACATATATACACACACACAATGGAATACTACATGGCAATGAGAAAGAATGAAATCTGGTCATTTGTAGCAAAATGGATGGACCTGGAGGGAGTCATGCTAAGCGAAATAAGTCAGGCAGAGAAGGACATACCATATGTTGTCACTCATAGGTCTAACAGGAGAAACCTAACAGGGGACCATGGGAAGGAGAAAGGGGGGGAAGAGTTGGGGAGAGGGAGTGAGGCAAATCATGAGAGACTTTTGAATGCTGAGCACCAACTGAGGGCTGAAGAGGGAGGGGGGAAGTGGATGGGGGGTGATAGCCTTGGAGACAGGCACTTGTGGGAAAGAGCACTGGGTGTTATATGGAAACCAGTTTGGTAATAAACTATTTTAAAAACTTGTCTTAAATATGCTCAAAGAACTAAAGGAAAATATGGGCTAATAACTAAAGTAAAGAAAATGGTATGGGAGAAAATGATATCAACAAAAAGATAGCAATTTATAAAAAGGAACCAAACAACTTCTGGAGCTCAAAAAGAAAGTAAGTGAATTGAAAATTCTTTAGAGGGATTCCAATTCAGATTGCAGCAAGCAGAAGAAAGAATTAGCAAATGTGAAGATAGAACATTTGAAATTACTAGCAAGTAGGTCAATATATGCATTATGAGAGTCTCAGAAGGAAATGAGAGGAAGAGGCAGATTATTTGAAGAAATAATGGCTTGAAAACTTCCCAAGTTCAATTAAAGACAAAAATTTGCAAATCCACAGAATTCTGCAAACTCCATGTAGGAAAAACTCACAGAGATCCAAATTGAGATACATTATAATTAAATTATTGAAAGCCTAAGATAAAGGGAGAATCTTGGAAGGCAGAAAGAAAGAATGGGTGATTCATCAAATACAATAGATTTGCGATAGGCCTATCAGCTGATTTCTCAGTAGAGATTGGAGGCCAGAAGGCAGGGATAAGATATTTAAAGTGATGAAAAACAACAATAACAACAACAAAAACCTGTCAACTGAGATTTCTATATGCAGCAAAACAGTCCTTCAAAAATGAGAAAGGAATTAAGACATTTCCAGGTAAACAAAAGCTAAGAGTTTATTATCACTACATCTGCTCTTTAAAAAATGCTCTGCTAACAAGGAATTGACAACTATAAAAACTTACATTAGAAAAAAAAGGAAGAAGAAAGATCTCAAATCTACAACTTTGTACTTCAAGGGAAGTAGAACAATTTTTAAACCCAAAGCAAGCTGAAGAAAAGAAATAATGAAGATGTGAGTTGTCATAAATAAAATAGAGAATGGGCAAACAATAGAGAAAATCAATGTAGCAAAAAATTGGTTCTTTGAAAAGAGCAATAAAATTTACCAACCTTTAGTTATAGTGATAAGGAAAGAAAGAAGATGCAAATACTAAAATCAGAAATGAAGATGGGGACATTACTACTGATTTTACTCAAAACGATTATAATAGAATACTGTGAACAATTGTTCACCAATAGATTGGATAACCTAATGAAATGGACCAATCCCTAGAAAGATAACATCTACCAAGACTGAATTATAAAGGAATAAATCTTATCAGACTTGGAAGTACTAAGGAGATTGAATCAATTACTGAAAATTCCCACCAACAAAAAGCCCTGGACCAAATGGTCTCACCAATGAATATCATCAACAGCTAAAAAGAATTAATACCAATCCTTCTTACAGTATTTTTTAAAAAAATGAAAAGGAAGATATGTCCAAGCTCATTTTATAAGGCTAGCATTGTCCTGACAGCAAAACCAAACACAGTGTAAGAAAACTACAGACCAGTGAATATTCCTTATGAGAGTAAATGCAAAACCTCAATAAAATAGTAGACCAAATTCAGCAGCATATTAAAAGGACTAGACACCATAGCCAAGTGGCATTAATTCCAGGATAGTTCACTGTATGAAAATCAATCAGTGTAATATACCACATTAATAGAACAAAGGAAAAAAACTCACATGATTATCACAGGTGATAAAAAACATTTGACAAAACTCAACACCCTTTCGTGATAGAAAAAAAGTTAACCAACTAGAAATAGAAAATAGAATACAGAAATAGAAAATATCATTAATGAAATGATATATAAAAAACCATCACTCTCAATGCTGGGAAATATCCTGCTCAGTGGTGAAAAATGGAAAGCTTTTTTCCTATGCCCAGGAATAGGACAAAGAGGCCCATTTTTGCCACTTTTATTCAGTATGGTAGTAGAAGTTCTAGCCAGAGCAATGAAGCAATAAAAAGAAATAAATGACATCCATATTGGAAAGGAAGAAATGAAATTTTCTTTGTTCACATCTGAGATGATCTTATATGTAGAAAACCCTGAAGATTCCACCAAAACTACTAGAACTACTAAAAATTCAGCAATGTTGCAGGATGGAAAATCATGGATCAAGAAGATGTGGTATATATATATACAATGGAATACTACATGACAATGAGAAAAACTGAAATCTGTTCATTTGTAGCAAAATGGATGGACCTAGAGGGAGTCATGCTAAGCGAAATAAGTCAGGCAGAAAAGGACAAATACCATATGTTATCACTCATAGGTCTAACAGGAGAAACCTAATAGGAGATCATGGGAATGGGAAAACGGGGGGGGGGGGGAAAGAGTTGGGGAGAGTGAGTGAGGCAAATCATGAGAGACTTTTGAATGCTGAGCACAAACTGAGGGCTGAAGAGGGAGAGGGGAAGGAAAAGGAGGGTGGTGGTATAGAGAGGGGCACTTGTGAGGAAGAACACTGGATGTCATATGGAAACCAACTTGGTAATAAACTATATAAAAAAAGTAAAACATTAAAAAAAACATAAAAAATATCAATTGAGTTTCTATATACTAACAATGGACAATCCAAACACAAAATTAAAAACTCAACTTACAGTATCATTCCAAAGAATAAAATAGCTAGAAACAAATTTATCCAAAGAGGTGGAAGACTTGGATGTGGAAACCTACAAAACATTGGTGAAGGTAACAAGACAAGATACAAATAAATGCAAAGTCATCTCATGTGTGTGGACAGAAGCCTTAATAAGTTGTTAGCACTACCCAAAGTGATCTATAGATTCAATGCAATTTAGTCAACCTCCAATGGATTTACAATGGAGTACTATATGGCAATGAGAAAGAATGATATATGGCCATTTGTAGGAAAGTGGATTTTTTTTAAAATAGAAGAGTCCATCCTAAAATTCATATTAAGGGACCTCAAACAGCCTAAAGCACCTTCATAAAGAATACAATAGGCAGCCTGATTTAAAAACTTACTGCAAAGCTATACTAATTGAAATAGTGTTTTAGTGGCATAAAGATAGTGGTGTAGTTCAATGGAATAGAGCATCCAGACATAAACCCTCACATATATAGTCAAATGATTTTCGACAGTAGTATCAAGATCAGCGGAGAAAGGACAATCTTTATATCAAATGGTGCTGAGACACTAGATTACTACATGCAAAAGAGTGAAGTTGGACCCTTACCTCACACCATATACAAAAATTAACTAAAAATGGCTCAAAGACTTAGAAAAAGAGCTAAAATTTTAAAGCTATTAGAAGAAAACATAGAAGAAAAGCTGCATGACATTGGATTTGGCTGTGATTTCTTGGTTATGACACCAAAGCACAGGCAGTGAAGGGAAAAAAATAAATTGGACTTGCTCAAAATTAAACTTTTGTTCATCTAAGGACAATGTCAAGAGAGCAAAAAAGCAACCCACAGAATGGGAGAATATATTTGAAATGACATATATAAAAACTCTACAACCAGGACACCTACATGGCTCAGTTGGTTAAGTGTCCGACTTTTGATCTCAGCTCAGGTCTTATATTCAGGGTCATGAGTTCCAGCCCTGCATTGGGCTCTGTGCTGTGTGTGAAGCTGACTTTAAAAAAAGAAAAATCCAAAACACTATGTGCGTTGCTGGTGTTACTAGAAAAATGGTGCAGCCACTGTGGAAAATTTGGTCACTCCTCAAAAAATTACACACAGTGGGGCGCCTGTGTGGCTCAGTTGGCTAAGTGTTGGACTCTTGATTTTGGCTCAGGTCATGATCACATGATTTGTGGGATTGAGCCTTATGTTGGGCTCCGTACTCACAGTGTGGAGCCTGCTTGGGATTCTCTCTCTTCCTCTCTTGGCCCTCCTCAACTTGTGTGTGTGCTCTCTCTCAAAATAAATAAACATAAAAAAAATTGAGCAGAATTATCAGATGGTCCAGCAATTTCACTTCTTGGAATGTACCCCAGAGAATTGAAAAGATAATTGTATACTGTGTGAAATAAACCAGACATGAGGACAAATATTGTGTGATCCCCATACATAAAGTTCCTAGAATAGTCCAATGTATGGAGACAAAGCGGAATCGTGGTTACTGGAGGCTAGGATAAGGGGCAATGGGATTAGTTTTCAACCAGCACAGTGTTTCAATGTATAAAATTTTGTAAACATTTCTTATTTATTTATTTATTTTAGAGCATGAGTGAAGAAAAGAGGGAGAGAGAGAGAGGATCTGAAGCAGATTCCGTACTTGGTGTGGAGCCTGCTGCCGGGCTCATGACCTGAACTGAAATCAAGAGTAGGGCAGTCAACCAGCCGAGCCACCCCGGCACCCCAACATTTTATTTTTAAATGTTTATGTCATTAGATCAATTTGGTTTTTTTTTTTTTTTCATGCTTTTAGAGTTGGTGACATGTTTACAATGGCCTTCCCTGAAGATCTTTCCTTGTATTTTTCTAGGACTTCTTTGGCTTTATTACTCTTCAGTTATCAGTCCATCTAGAATTTTGTTATATGAGTGAGATAAAAATAAACCTTTTAAAAAATGTTTATTTTTGAGAGAGAGAGAGAGAGAGAGAGAGTGAGAGCGAGCAGGGACAGGGCAGAGAAAGAGAGGGAGACACAGAATCTAAAGCAGGCTCCAGTGTCCTAGCTGTTAGCACAGACCCCGATGTGGGGCTTGAATTCACGAACCACGAGATCATGACCTGAGCCAAAGTCGGACACTTAACCAACTGAGCCACCCAGGTGCCCCCAAAATAGGCTTTTTTTTATATCTTTATTTTGCAAGACAGAGACAAAGGGTGAGCTGGGGAGGGGCAGAGAGAGAGGAAGACACAGAATCTGAAGCAGGCTCCAGGCTCTGAGCTGTCAGCACAGAGCCCGATGCGGGGCTTGAACCCATGGACTGTGAGATCGTGACCTGAGCCGAAGTTGGCCAGCTAACCGACTGAGCCACCCAGGCGCCCCCAAACTAGACTTTTTTTTTTAACTTAAATTTTGGTAGCCGATTTTGATAGGAATCTTTGCTGGATAATCTCTTCTCCCTTGCACATATTAGATGTGTCATCATCATCATACAGTATGTTGTCATGTTCTGGCCTGCTTTCCAGACAATTCTGCACGGTAGGCACGCACCACCTGGAAGTGCACAGCTGCCGGGCCACAGCCTCTCTCTGGGACGTCCCTGAAGGACGATCTTTCCAGTGAGCAGAGCTTCTATACTTGTCCTGAGCATTTCCTTCGTGTTTGGTTACAAACGTGTTTGTGTATATGCACATGTTAAAGAAACATCTGTGTTCTCTTATTCTCTTGTCGTGTCACCTAAGATGTATTGACTTTGTGTCAGTATTTCAGCATTAATTTTAAAACATAGCATTTAGGCAATGGGACATCAAGAGAGAGTAAACACCACTCAGGGAGTTTACTTCACTTTCTGGGGAAGGGACTAGAGCATTTTGCCTTGTAAACAGGATGGTTGTATCCCTTAAAGATGTAATTGTTAAACAAAAAAAAAGAGAATTTAAGGGTTTGGAAAACAGAGGTGCCTGGGTGGCTCAGTCGGTTAAGCTTCCGACTTCGGCTCCGGTTGTGATCTCGCAGCTTGTGAGTTGTGTCCTGCATCGGACTCTGTGCTGACAGACTGAGCCTGGAGCCTGCTTCAGATTGTGTCTCCCTCTCTCTCTGCCCCTCCCCCGCTCACATGCAGCCCCTCTCTCTCAAGAATACACAAACATTAAAAAAAAATTAAAGGTTTGGCAAACAGCCTGTCCATACATACTGAAACAGTGAGGAAACCTGTTGGGGAGAGAACACTGGCGGGGGGGGGGGGGGGGGAGGGCCAAGCTTCGATAAGGAGATTAGTGTGGCTCTGCCATCTCAACAGAGGCCAAGGCTATGGAAGACGACACTGAAAGCCATTCAGAAATCAAAGCTGCCACTCTCCTCACAGTCCAGAGCACAAGGGCCTGGAGGGCGCAGTGACTGCACGAGTGGGACCGCCTCTGCAGTCCAGGACGGGTTCAGGTGCCCTGCCCAGGACCGCGTAGTGTTGCAGGTGGCCTGTCCCCAATGAGGCTGTGGGAGCATGGCTGCCTTCACCTAGATTTCAAATGTGGAGCCGCCTGCCAGAGCCCCGGGTAGAGAGCCACGGCACGGGCCGGGCCACCTCAGAGGGCTGTGATGAGGGTGGGGCCTTTGTAGAGATCGGGGTGGGCACCCCACTAGAGCAGAGCCGCGGGAGCGGGGCCACCCTGACCCCAGACCAGCAGAGCCAGCAGCTGAGATTCCAGCCCGAGAGAGCCACAGGCAGGTGTGAACCCCAGATAGAGAGAGTGGTGGAGGCCGGGTGGCCACCTGGGAAAATTGCAAGCACAAGAGGACCAGTGAGTGCCGGGAAGGTGGGGGTGCAACCCTAGTGGGCTTGGAAGCGGTACAGGGGGAGGGAGGAGATCGATCTCCAGCCTTAAGTTTAATGCCTTTTGATCCGTTAGGTTTTGGACTTCCCTGGAACCTGTCACTCCTTTCTTCTTTGCTATTTCTCCTTTTTGTGATGGAAACGTCCATCCTAGGCCCGTCCCATCACGTCTTTTGGTAGCACAGACCTTGTTTGGTTTGGCAGGTTCCCAGATGGAGCCTATGATGGTGTTTGGGCTGGTGGGATGGAACAGATGTGTTTTGCTGGTGAGGAGGACATGAATCGGGGGTGGGGGGGGGCAGGCATGGACTGCGATGCACTGCATGTTTGCGTCCCCCCCTCCCCCCCAGGCACATGTGTTGAAACCTAATCCCCAGTGGGATGGTATTTGGATGTGTGCGGAGGACCAGCCCACGCACCCCAGTCGCACGGTCCCCGAGTAAGTGGTTGGTGTCGGCGAAATATCTATAGGAAGGAAGACAGACAACATGAATGGTGGTAAAACCACACTTTACTAAGAAAGTCAGTGTCTTTTATGCCATAGGGGTTTACACATTTTTTTTTCTCCTTAATGATTACAAAGCTTATGGTCCTTGAGAGAGTTAAAACATGCTCTGGGAAGGATCATTTTTTTTTTTTTTTTATCACAAAAGAAAGAACAGCCGTGAGAACAGAAGTAAAAAAACAGGAATGAGGGAGTCTGTCTCTCAAAGATTTTTCTTTTCTTCAAGGCCCTTTAGCAGCTATGTCTGGGCAAGGTGCTTATCATACAAGGAGTTAATTTTAAACAGAGGATTGTGTTTGCCCCAACAGCAGGCAATGAGCTGGGAACAGAAATAATGTAAGGGAAAGCAGGTGCCACTAACTGACCTAAGTTGATTCAAAACTTAAAGCTGTATGCCTTTTTTGCTTTTGCAGAGCAACGAGAAAAATCATAGACAGGTTAAATAGAAGCCACATATGCAGCCCAGGAGGCCAAATGTTGCTTCACAGTCTTTCAACTTGTTCCACAACTTCCCAAATTTTTTCTCCTGCGCCCCGGAGACATAGCCATCAACGGTCACTTATGTAGACTCTCGTGTGCCCCAGAGGTCTGGCCGTCAACGGTCACTCTTCTGTGTTCCGGAGGCAGTGCCATCAACAGTCGCTCTGCGGGAGGTTTTTTGGCCTACTGGGCCCCAACAGATGTGGTATCTTTTTTTTTTTTTAAGTTTATTTATTTTGAGACAGGGGGAGAAACAGAGGGAGAGAGGGAGAGAATTCCCAAGCAGGCTCCGCACTGTCAGTGCACAGCCTGAGGCAAGGCTTGAACCCACAAACTGTGAGATCATGACCTGAGGCAAAACCGAGTTGGACACTTAACCGACTGAGCTACCCAGGCACCCTGGATATAGTACCTTTAAGAGGCAATTATGTCATGAGGGTGGAAGGACTCATGAATGGGCTTAGGGTCCTCATGAAACAGACCCCAGAGAGCTCTCTTGTCCTTCCAACCACGTGAAGACACAGCAAGAAGACCAGTGCCTGTGAACCAGGAAGTGATCTGTGAACCAGATCTGCCATTGACTTGATCTTGAACTTCCCAGCCTCCAGGCTGAGAAATGAATTGTTTGTTGTCTAAGCCACCCAGTCAGTGATATTTTTGTTACAGCAGCCCAAGTGGACTAAACCCACAGGGTCTTTTTTTTTGTTTTCTAGTCCATCAATTTTTGGTTCTTGAACTAGGACTCTACATCTAATTCCTATATCTTTATAATGTTCATATATTTGGAAGGGGAAAGTCATTTCATATATATATTCACATATATATTGAAATCACTGATTTTTTTGCTGCTTATAATAACAGAAATACACATATTCCATAATTTCAGGTATTAAAAACAATGGAAAAATATGAAAAATACCCATGATTCCTCTACAGAAGAGATACTCATCCTCCAGATTTTGTGTACATTGTTCAGATGTTTTTTTCTGTGCATGATAATGTATATGCTCAGTGGCTCATGCTGTCCTGTAACTTGTTATTTTAAAACTGTCTTGATTTTTAAGGACATGTATTTAATAGTATTTAATAATTCCAAAATTGGTGGACACTTAGGACAATTTCTAACTTTTCTACTATAAACCGTAGGTTGATGAATACTGCTAAGTAACTTGGTATATCATTCTTTTTAAACATTTTTTTGTGTTTTTATTTTACATTTGAGAGAGAGACACACAGAGCAAGAGCAGGGGAGGGGCAGAGAGAGAGACAGAGAATCTGAAGCAGGCTCCAGGCTCTGAGCTGGCAGCACAGAGCCCGACGTGGGGCTCAAACTCAGAATTGCAAGATCATAAACTGAGCCAAAGTTGGAGGCTCAACCGACTGTGCCACCCAGGCGCCCCAATGATTTCTTTAATGATAAATTACAAAAATGTTAATTGCTGGGCCATAGGTATATGTATTTTTAAGGCTCTTGGTAAAATGAGCCAGGTTTCCCTTGAGAAAGTTTGTCCCCCTTTACACTACCATCAGCAGTGTTAGAGCGCCTGATGCATCCCCCAGGGATATTCCATATTCTTTTTAAAAACCGTCATGTCAGAAAAAATGAGCACATTAGGGTTATTTTATTTTTCCATTTGTTTGATTTGCAGTGATGATGACCATGTTTGCATATTACTGTTGCTGTCCTCGCCATTTTGTGTGTGTGGGGGGGGTGGGTAGGTGGAGGATAACCTTCTGTCCTGTGACTTTGCACCTATTCTTGTCATGCATCTTCTCACTTCTGTGGTAGGCATTTATCTTATTAATTTTTCTGTAAAGAAGTCTCATGCAGTCAAATCACCCAATAAATTGTATGTTGAGCCTAGAAACATGTTCTCTGCCAAGGCTCTTTAACATTGATCAATTGATATTGGACCCTAATGCTTTATTTAAAATACTTTGTGCTTTATATTAACAACATACATATATCAATATAATATTGTGCAGTTTGAACAGCATGAACTTTGACCTGTTAACTTTAAAAATAAAATTGCCAGTTATTTTACCAGTAAAAAAATGGGTTTAATTGGAAGGAGAAAATTACAACCGGGAGGAACAAGCTATGGCGAAACCACAGGCCAGTCGGAAGAACAAAAGGGAGGACTTCCCTTTTATAGAGGAAAGGGGGAGTTCCTAGGGGTTGTTGTAAGCAAAAAGCCCATTGGTTGGAAGTGTGGTGGCTTCTCATTGGCTGAGTAGTGAAAGTCTCTCATTGGCTGGGCTGTTGCCTGGGGAGAAAGACAACCTTTCTTGCTTCCATTGGGGTAATAAAGCAGTAAACTAAACTAGTAGGGGCTGCAATTGACCGGCAGTGTTAGGGTGTGAGTGCTCCCCCTGGTGGCTTCCCGACTCCATTCTAAGTTAGGGGGGGTGGAAGGGGGGGGGTGTTCCTTTTATTAGCTTTTCACACTTCTGATATTAATATTCCACAATAAAAAAACATTCAAGATGAAATCTACCATCTCGATGTACCCATTGATGGGTACATCAGTGTACCTAACTCCTTGGGAACAATTAAAGTTTCACAAAAACTGAATGTCATGAACACTTTCATTTTTGCTCACACCGCTGTGCTCCCTGCAAAGGAGTATCACTCCGATGTGTACAATTGGGGGTCTAATTGGGGGTCACAGCCTCAGCATTGTGGAAGCATATCAGGTTTTTCTCCTGACACAGTCTCCGTCCAGAGGAGATCAATGTATAAAACACATCTAAAACCTGTGTATTAGGTTTATTTCCCTAAAATAACTAAGTGACTTCATATCTATAAAATGCAGCAAAGCCTTGAGTACTATTGCACACCTGCCAGTTATCTGCCCATTATCCATCTCCTCTTCCTTTCTAAGAGAACCCTATTTTATTGGGTGATGGTGTGTTTACACCTAACAAAAACAACGGTAGCAGCAAAAAATAACTAAATTACATTACCCAACCTGTGTTGCGAGTGGAGAGAGACATTTAAGAGATGAGCAGAACTGTGTGGAGCTTCTGAGAAACTCCTTACAAGTGGCAAGTCTTTCGTCTTTCTTCCCCTCTTCCTGCCTGTCTGGGATAGGACGAGATGGATGGAGCCCCAGCAACCACCTTAGAAGCATGGGGATGATAGTCCCACCTTAGGGATGGTAGAGGAAGGAGCTGGAAGGAGCCCGAGTTTCTCAGAGATAGAAGAATATATACAAATTTCCTCTAATTGTAGCCTTTTTCATCTCAAAAAATAATCTGTCAGTGTGTGGAAGTGGGTGTTGTTGAGTCAACGGCACCGATGTGTTCCGTTTTCTGACGTCCTGGACCTCTCCAGGTATCAGCCCAGTGCTCGCCACCACTAAGAAGATTTTGAGCTCCTGCTGAAGAGTCTTCCCATAGCCTCCTTCATGTCTTGGTTCCTGAGGCTGTAGATGAAGGGGTTTAGCATAGGGGTCACCACTGTGTACATGATGGTTGCCACTGTGTCCTGGGCTGAGAAGGAGTTGGGGGGTCGAATGTATACCCCCAGGACGGTTCCATAGAACAGGATGACCACAGACAGGTGGGAGCTGCATGTGGAAAATGCCTTGCGCCTTCCTGGTGCGGAAGGAATCTGGAGGACAGCTGCAGCTATGCAGATGTAGGAGACCACAATGAGCCCAAAGGGGGCCACAAACAGGACCACGGCGCCTAGGAACACGAGCTGGTTGACACGCGTGTCCGAGCAGGCGATCTTCATCAGCAGGTAGGCATCACAGTAGAAGTGTGAGATCTCCCGGGCATAGGAGCAGAATGTCAGTCTGTTCATGAGGAGCGTGTGGACCAGGGAGATGAGGCCAGAGCACATCCACATGAGCGTGGTCAGCCCGTGGCAGAGCTGGGGGGTGATGATGGCATAGTACTGCAGGGGCTTGCAGATGGCCACGTAACGGTCCAGAGCCATGGCAGCCAACAGAAAGGTGTCCAGGTTGGCAAAGGAGATGAGGAAGTACATCTGGGTCAGGCAGTGGGGGTAAGAGATTGTCCATGTTCCTGCTATGTGGTTGACCAGCAGCTTGGGGATCAGGTTGGTGGTGAAGCAGAGGTCAACAAAGGAGAGATTGGTGAGGAAGAAGTACATGGGGGTGTGCAGGCGGGGCTCGGAGCCGATGACCAGGATGATGAGTGTGTTCCCAGCCACAGTGACCAAGTATGTGCACAAGAAGAACCAGAAGAGGGCTTGCTGCTGCTCCGGGTCACTGGTGAGGCCAAGCAGGAGGAACTCGGTGACTCCTGTCCCATTCTTCTTCCCCCTGGACATCCCACTGTGGCTCAGGGAGGCGACAGGCTCCACACACAAGGGAAAGGATCAAATCCCAGCGGAGTCTGGACCTGCTGTATGTTAACAATCAGATCAAAGGTTATTTGTAATCAGATGAGTGAACAGAATTTTGTGCCTGTATTAATTGCTGCTTTTTATCAAGTGCCTTATTGCATGTCACCCTGGTAAGGACTTCGTGGGCACTATCTTTCTCAGTTCCCACAAGACAGTGACTTTTAGGATTCCCACTTTTCAGGTGAAATAACAGAGACTCAGAGTAAGTAGTTTGCTCAAGACCACGTGGAGTGTAGGTGGCACCCATGATCTGAATCCAGAGCCTGTCCGTGCCTCTACTATCTTGCTACAGGATGACCCATCTGGTTGGTCTGCAGGTGCTGTGCGTGCTCAGGGCAGCGTCACTGAGTCTTTGACCTCAATTCAGCCAGCATGCCTTCTTCAGTTGACCAGGCCTTTCTGCCCTGGTTCTCACTTGCTTATCTGACGACGTGTCCTGCCAGCCACATGGGACTTCGGACCCTTGCACTGGCTGTTCTTGGCCTGGCATTCTCTCCACCTGGACCTTCATTTGGCTGATTTATCATCTTTGTACCTCTGTGGCCGGTTATCTTCATTTGTTAGTTAACTGGTTTGTGGTGTGTTTTCCCCCATGAGGCTGTGCCCTCCTGAGAACACGCGTCCACACCATTGTCTGTTGTGTGCTCTCTGCCTGGACAATAATCAGCACGTGGTCAGTGCTCCACAAAGTAGTCGAAGAATGAACTTTCACTAAGGTGTTGTACGCTAAAATCTACCGGTGAAAGATATGCACACACCATGGTGGATGAGAAGTGTTTTGTTGTGACTAGTGAATGCATTTAGTAAATAAAATCATGGCCTAAAGCATAACTTGAAGGTGCTGCTAAGTGAGCAGAGTGGAAAGGAGGCAGTGCCAAGTCACAGGGAAGTCCAAAGCTCTCTATCAACAGGAATTTCCTCAACTCTTTGAAGGAGGAGGAATTGTGTGGTCCTGGTCCCTGTGATCCAGGACCCGGGACCACTGTAGACCAGAGGATCAAACTGGCTCTGTGAGCCAGACACAGCCTGCAGGTGTATTTGTCTGGTTGAGGCCCTTAATGTTGTACAAGTACATTTCCTATTTGCTGACATGTTAAAAATCAAGGAATTCATATAAAATCTGGATTCTCCCTCTTCTTGAAAAATCAGCAGAACTGCAGACATTGGACTCTCCTTGCCTAGGAGCGATCAGATGGGGAAGGCAAATAGCTAATACTTGCCAAGCACTCCTTGTGCTTAACTCTGTACACAGAAGGCCCTGGGATCCCTCAGAGCCTTCCCCTGCAGTCGTTTGATAAATGTCCCTGTTCCACAGGAGGCAGGGGACACACAGCGAAAGTAAGTGACCCTCTCACAGTGGCAGAGCGAATAGTGGTCCTGCTCTCCAGGCTGCCCCGTGTTAGCTGATTTTTGTCACCATGGTTGCCTTCTATTCTGTCCCCTGGAAGCACTTGGGAAAAGTCTACTCACTTTCCATGTGCCATTCTCTCTAGTCTCTTCTAAAAGCTGTCATTTCTCAAGATTTCCTTATCCCCCAGGCAGTCTAAATTCTGAAGGATTTCAGAAATCTGGGATGAAGAATTTGCACAAAGTTCAGTTGATGATGGAAAGCTTACTTTGATTTTAGGTTCAGAGTTGTTCATGTCTATAATTTTTTTTAATTTTTAAATATTTATTTATTTATTTTAATAGTTTATTTTCAAATTGGTTTCCATATAACACCCAGTGCTTCTCCCCACAAGTGCCCCCCACCATGACCATACTGAAAATGAACCATGGACTGAAGGGGGAGGGGGAGGGAGGGAAGGAGGTCATGTCCATAATTTTAAACAGAAAATCAATGTATTTATTCAGGACCTTAGCCTAACCTTATCAGCATTACATCCTGGCCCTGGTCCTTTCCTCCTGTTCCCTACTTCCCACTTCATGTAGTAGATAAGTCAGTAATTTATTTACCTATTGGCTTTGAATTATTTCTTTTTTTTTTAAGTTCATTTTTGAGAGAGAAAGCAAGCACATGTATGGATGGGGGCGGGGGGTGGGGAGAGAATCCCAAGAAGGCCCCATGCTGTCAGTGCAGAACCCAGTGTGGGGCTCGAACTGTGAGATCATGACCTGTGCCAAAATCAAGAATTGGATGCTTAACCAACTGAGCCACTCAGGTGCCCCTTGAATGATTTCTTTGCCAGAATCTTACATTGGATATGATTTCTCAAGATGAATTTTTGCCTCATTTTGACACATTTTCAGGATATAGCAGAATTTTTTTATGATAGAAATTTCTGGAAACAATTGGATCATGGTGTAGTTCTTTGGCCTCATCATGTTCTATAGGGAATTTGTGTCCTATGCTTTGTATTATGGGATTTGATCTGAAGTGTAGAGTCTGAATTCTTAAGGGACATCTGTGGTTACTTTCACAGAAATTGAAGTAAAGCAAAATGGCACAAGTGAGGAGACTTTGGTCCGTTTGCTCACGTAACCATTGGTCAGGTGAATGTGGGGCACTCAGCTCACCCCTGTGGGGCCACCAGAGAACATAACTGTCTTCTGGGAACACTACTGCCATTCAGAAAGCACTTACTAAACTCAAAAATTGATACATTTAAAGCCAAGGAGGAGTCAGTAAAATTGACATGTGTTGGAAACTAATGGCAAAATGTAAGGGAAAATGGCACCTGGCCTTTGGGGAAGTACAGTGGGAAATGTAAGACAAGAGAGAAAGCCTTTTCAATATTTTCTCTAAAACGCCATGTTGCCTAGTGTTTGGTTCAGGAGCCTTACATGAAAACATCAAAGATCCGTTCTGTTTATACAGGACTTTGCACCACACATTGTCCATGTCCCATTCTCTGGAATTCTCTGCTGCTCGCTGGGAAAGAGAGGGGATGCTGATGCCTCTTGATCCTGCTCTGGCTCACCTTTAGTCTAGAAGTAGACTTAATTCCTGAGCAAACTGCTCATGCTCAGTCTCCTCCTCTGTACAATGGTGGTGGCCTGTGAGGATGAGGGAGAAGGCGGCTCAAAGTACCTGGCACGGTTCTGTCGTCTGACGTGGAAGCCAGTGCTGGCGTCTCTCAATAGAGCTGTTGCACCCTTTCTCAGAACCACATCAGAGATCCTGCAAGGTGCTGACAGAATGAAACCTGGAGGCCAGACCCTCCCCTCACTCAGAAGACTCATTAAATGAAAGGTGAGGTGGCACCACGTGGCCGTGTGCTAACCTCACATCCCGGAGGGTGTCTGTGTCTGAGCCTCTCCTCCTTTCTTGCTTCCTCATGCCTCACCTGGCTGCCTGTGCCAATCTTCATTCCTTCACTAGGTTGTGGCGCTGGCCTTCTCTGCTCCGGGGCTGACTGCTTTCCCCTGTCCCCCCCCCCCCCCCCGAGCAGAGCAAGGGCAGCAGGACCGTGGCAGGTGAAACGAAGAGATGTGGCCTCCCACCTATGGGAGAGAGCTGCCTGGAGCGCCACCGCAGGTGACCGCACGTGCTCAACCTCAGTGGTGGGTCCCCGCGCCTTCCCAAAGCAGCCTGCTCTTATAACCCTTTCATTAATAATTGCAATAAGTTAGGAATTTAGGGTGACCCCGAGATTTTATTTGTAGGCCTGTGGGGTGTTGCATGAAGCAAAACATCATGCCGTTGTGTGGAGGGTGAGGTCCTGGTTTGGAACTTGGGACCCGCAGTTGCCTGAGCAGAGTCGGACATAGAGCCACCATATAAGTTAACAGTGTGACTCAGTTTTGCACTTTGTAGTTTCAAATTGGGTTTGTTGATAGCATTCTCAGGCCATGATGCAATAATATCTAAAAGAGTTGTGTTGATTCAAATGTATAAAGACTTTCCCATACATGACCTGACTTACCTTTCTGCAGCTCTGTGTGGTAGGTCGGTCAGACAGCAAGTGTGATCACCCCCCAGGATAACTAGACTGGCAAGGTTGGGAAGTATGCTGATGGACTTAAGGGTAGTGACCTACTCAAGTGTCACTGCTCTGGGGTTTGGGGACAATACCTGGGGTCCAGGGCAGCACGGTCTATTCTATTATCTTCTGGGCTGGAACACTGTCCCTTCTATGGATGTGGAGGGATTTTATGGTCCCCACCAGAGTGAACTCCCAAAGCTCCTGATTATAGGCAGTCCACAGGGAATCTGTGCTCTGCAGATTACAAATGAATCACCTACTCCAGAGGATTGCATCGTGCTGTAGGTCAGGGACATAAGAGTTTTCCCTGCTGGGAATCTTCCAGGTTAGCTCAAGGCCCAGCCGGAGCGTGGGCGTCCACACTCACTCAAGAGGCCCGGCCATGTCTTTCCTCAGTAATCCCTGCCCCATTTTGCCTTCATCCAAGGACTGAGGATAGAGTTGATGGATCTAAGTCCTAATTTGGAGTGGACCCACCTTATCCTCGGATTATTCTGAATATATATTTTTAGAGTTGGTTAGGATAGCACAAGATGGGGGCACCTGGGTGGCTCAGTCGGCTAAGCATCCAACTCTTGATTTTGGCTCAGGCTATGATCTCATGTATCATGAATTCGAGCCCTGTGTTGTGCTCTGTGCTGATAGCGTAGAGCCTTGCTTGGGATTCTCTGTCTCCCCTTCTTGCTTAGGTTTCTGTCCCCCTCTGTCTCTGTCTCCCTGCCTCTGCTCTGCTCTCTGTCTCTCTCTCTCTCTCAAAAATAAATAAACATTAAAAAAAAATGGCACAAGATGCTGGAGAACCATCTGTAATGTGATGGGGTGGAAAGTGCCAGGAAATAGTTGGCTGTGGCCTGTGTCATGCTGCAGCTGAGAGTTTGGGGCTTAGGGTTCCTAATCTCCACGTTAGAACCCTTTCGTTAACCATTTCTATAAGTTAGGAACGCAGGGTGACCCTGAAGTGACTGGGGTCAGAAGTCACCTTCCTCGCCTCCATGGGATGATTTGATGCCCCGTGTAATCTTGGCAGCCACCATGATTATATCTGTGACTGTGCTGAGGGAGGTACCAGGGTCCCTACTGAGCAGTGCCTGGAACTCATGTGTCCCACATCTCCCTGGCCTCACCTCTACCAGTTGTAAAATTATGTTCTTGGTCTCATTGCCAACAGCCAACATTCCTTCTCTGGTTATGTGATGTATTCAGTGTTTACTGGACACCTGCTGTACCACAGGGACTGTTCAAGACCCTACAGGAGAGAGAAATGGAGAAGGTGGAGGCCTGCATTCACCTGCCTTCTCTCTAGTTGGGGAGAGAGCACAGCTTCCTGTGCATAAATGGTCGGAATACTACGTAAAATCAACCTTGGTTCATGTCATGTCTCTGCCTACAATTTTAGGAAACTGCTCTTTCTAACAGATTATTTTTTAAAGTTTTTATTATTTATTTGTTTTGAGAAAGGGAGAGAGAGAACAAGCAGGGGAAGGGCAGAGAGAAAGGGGGATAGAGGACCCAAAGTAGGCTCTGTGCTGATAGCAGAAAGCCTGATACGGGGCTCAAACTCACGAACTGTGAGATCATGACCTGAGCCAAAGTTGGGCACTTAACCAACTGAGCCACCCAGCGCCCCTCTACCAAATTCTGGAAGGTATGAAACGGCAGGTATATGAGCATCAGTTATGGGAAGTCCTCACATAACCTGGCTCAAAAGTAACTTATTTGTCTATATGCAATGAGCTAGGAAAGAACGAAAATGGTCTGACATCCTTCTTGGCAAATATATCAAAAAACAAAGGCAGGGTGGGCACCTGGGTGGCTCAGTCGGTTGAGTGTCGGACTTCGGCTCAGGTCATGATCTCACGGTTCGCGGGTTCGAGCCCTGCATT
This sequence comes from Mungos mungo, assembly GCA_004023785.1. Taxonomy (NCBI): domain Eukaryota; kingdom Metazoa; phylum Chordata; class Mammalia; order Carnivora; family Herpestidae; genus Mungos; species Mungos mungo. Next base: position 6,102 of record PISW01012286.1, on the reverse strand, counting down.
GGGCTCTGTGCTGACAGCTCAGAGCCTGGAGCCTGCTTCAGATTCTGTATCTCCCTCTTTCTCTGACCTTCCACTGTTCACACTCTGCCTCTTCCTGTCTCTCAAAAATAAATAAATGTAAAAAAACAAAAACAAAACAAAGGCAGGGCTGTGCCTATGTATCACTCATATCTCACTTGTAAAAATTATAATGAGCCCGAACCAGCAAGTTTTGACTGTCAACATGGTATGCCTGAAATTTTTGAGCAAATAAAAGGTGGTCTGACTTGAAAATGGGTTTGGCAAGGCCCTGGTTACCTCTGTATGGCTCACACATGAAAACTTCTAGATAACCAGACTTACTAGGAGTTAGAGTTCATCAATTCGACAAAAACCAGCTCTCCTCTGACAAAAGGTAAATATGACAGAAGGTCAGGGGCTGCAGCAAGGTCATCTGCTGAAGGCCGAGTGACGTCGTGAGGGACAAAGTCCATGTGAAGCTTAGCTTCTGGCCACAAGCACTGGGAGACAAGATACTACAGTCAGGACAGTAATCCCTATGAGGGTGCAATGCCCAGAGAAAGGCTTCAGCTCGTAAGAGACAGTACCAGGCTCTCCTGGAAGGCTCCCTGGGCTGCCGTGGCCCTTGGAGCAGACACTTGAAGCACAAGTTGGAGGGAGATGATTCCGTGACACTGGAAAGCATCATTGCAATGGCTGTGGAATCAATGCCCTGGGGACAGCAGTGTCTGGGGACACGTGCTCAGAAGAGGGATGAGCCTCTCTTTCAACCTTCACAAAGTCCAACTTTTCCCTGCAAGTTGTTTCAGTTGCTTGCAAAGAGCCGGCCCCTAGTGGCTCATTAGTGCTGGGTGGAAGTTGCCTGTGAGGAAAGGGTGGTGTCCTTTGGGAGTTCCAGCTGCAGTGAGGAGGCCCTGGAGGGTGAATTCCCAGACACGGCCCTGATTTCCTGACTGCACCCAGGGGGGCCTCTGCCAGCCTGGCCCCGCTCTGTGCTTGTGGGATTGGGCACTAGAGACCCCCCATGATGCCGAGCTTTAATTTATGATCAGTTCCTGCCCTGTGAATGCTTCATGTGCAGGAAACCACAGCCAGAAATGACTCACCAATTCTCACCACAGAGCCTGCGGCAAATCTCAACACACATTTGTTTCTTCAGTTCGGCTCATTATAAGTTATAATTACAAGTAGGAGCCCAGAACTTTCTTTGTATCCAGTCATGTGCCCAATTCAGGATACCTTGATTTTTTTTTTTTGCTTTTTTTCCTCTGATTTTTTTTATCGCAGTAAAATACACATAACCTAAAATTTACGCTCTTAACTAACATTTTTAAGTATACAGTTCAGTGGAATTAAATACATTCATTATGCTTTGCAGTCATCATCACCGTCCATCTCCATAATGCTTTTAATCTTGTTAAACTGCAACTCTGTACCCATTAAACACTAACTCCCCATTTTCCCTCCCCCCACCCAGCCCTGGCAGTCACCATTCTACTTTCTGCGTCCATGTTTTTGATTTCTCTGTCTTTCATAAAAGTGAAATCATACAGTATTTGTCTTTTTGTGACTGGTTTACTAGCATAATGTCCTCAAATTCATCCATGTTGTAGCGTGTGTCAGAATGTTCTTCCTTTTAAAATCTGATAATATTTTATTGCACATATATACATACATATATAATATTTTGCTTATCCTTTCATCTTTTGATGGATGCTTGTATTGCTTCCACAATGTAGCTGGATAATCTTGCTGTGAACACAGGTGTACAAATATCTCTCTGAGTCCTTGTTGTCAAGTCTTTTGAATAAATACCCAGAAGTAGAATTTCTGAATCATACAGTAATTCTGTATTTAATTTTTTGAGGAACCTCCACGCTGTTTCCATAGGGGCTGTCGCATCCTGCATTCCCACCAACAGTACACAAGCATTCTAACAAGTGGAATTTTAATTTTCCATCTCAGCCACTGTGTAAGTTCCATCCTACATCCTACTCTTCACTGAAATAGTAAAAGGCCCTGCCTCGTTCATGGGGGTCTGCAGCTTATCGAGGACATATGAATGCATGGAAGTGAGAAGGGAGGTTGCAGTATCAAGAGAATTAAGTGGACCCATATGCCCATAAGGGTACTGGGGAGGCTTTTGCCAATGAGATCTGCTCCAATTAGAAGTTACAGTTCCTCGAAAGTCCTCTCCTCTTGCAGCACGTGGCTTCACAAACACGTCCAGCAGGTCCTAGCTCTAGAATTTGCTGTGGAGGTGATCAACTGGGGCCCTGATCTTTGCCCAGCGATGCCCACCACAGTGATGAGAAGACTCTGGAAAGCTTCACGAGGTGGTAGTTTGGAAGGGATGGGACCGTGTCAAACTACAGCTGCCAGAGGCTGGGGGTCCACATCTGTTGCTGCAGGCACCATCTTGCCCCTTCTGTCCAGATGGGGCACTTCTTGGGGTCTACAAGTTTCCCCAGGTGATATGGTGTTCACGGACTCCTTAGGCATGTGTTGCGGTAGACCTGGGGTATCAGAAATTTCTGTACCTCAGCATTTGACTTTCAGGGAGAAAGGAAGGGTGATTATTTACCTTATGCTGATTATATTGCTGTCCTCTTTTGAACCTAGCAATACCTAGTTTGAAATGAATTTCACAATATTTAAAATCTATTTATAGTAAGGGCCAAGAAAGGATTTTGAATTTCAGGGCAATACATATTTCTACTTATTTAAAACCCAAAATGTCTCTTATTTCTTTCCCATCGCCCTTTGATCTCACTTTGAGTGACAAAGTCCAATACCTATCCCAATGGGCCCCCAAGATGACTCCTTGCCCCAGCCATGGGCCAGCCGATGCTCCATTTTGCGTGTCCTGGGTGGGACCTGCTGCCTCAGAGGACATGCGAGGAGGTGAATCGTTTGTCTCAGATTGGAGAGGAGAAATGGCCAAGAAGCGGATGTGTGTTGCATTTTCAGAGGCCGAGTCTGTCAGTGAGAGACGCCCCGGGAGGCCTTTGATGATTCGTGGATCAGAGCAGCGGAGCCAACAGCTGCGGTGGTTGTCATTCATGGAGATGCAGGTTCCCTGGTGACTGTGAGACCCCCACCGCCTCGGATGCGGATGCGAGAGCAACAAAGGAGTGCTTTGTCTCTCCTGACTGGGATGTTCGTCTGAAGCCCACAGTTCAGAACAGTTATGGTTTTCATGGGTTTCTGACATTTTTTCATCAGAGAAGGGATCATCCTAAATTTGGGACATTCCTCGGGAGAGTACAATCTTCTCGATACCCAGAGAACATTCTTCCTAAGAGTTTATCTTGTACTCAGCTTCTGAGTGCTCAGAGCTTGGAGGGACCAGTGGAACAATACAAATGCTCCCAGAATGCTTCTTTTTATGTTTTTTTTTTACTTTTGACAGACAGAGAGAGACGGTGCGAGCAGGAAAGGTTCAGAGAGAGGGAGACACAGAATCCGAAGCAGGCTCCAGGCTCTGAGCTAGTTGTCAGCACAGAGCCCGACGTGGGGCTCGAACCCACGAACCATGAGATCATGACCTGAGCTGAAATCTGATGCTCAACCGACTGAGTCACCCAGGTGCCCCTGCCCCAGAATGCTTCTTTGGATATGCTCCCCATACAGTATCTTGAAGTGACCATGTCTCACATAGTTACGTTGGCTACAATGCTGTGCATGCTATGGCCTGGGCTCTGCCTGGCATGTTCCTAATCAGATCAGAAGCAGGATCAATAGAAGACATGGACAGTGTGGTATCTAATCCCTGGAAGGTAAGATTTCCTCTGAAAGTTAAGATTTCCTCAGGCATCAGACCCATTTGGCTTGGAACTGAATGGTTTCTTTGTAGTTCATGATTTTTATTGTGGTAAAATACACATGACATAACATTTATCATCTGAACCATTTTTAAGTGTATAGTTCAGGAATATTAAGTACACTTAAGTTGTTATCCAGGTAGCGTGGCCAAGTGGTCTAATTACATTTACATTGTTGTACAACCATCCCCACCGCCCATCTTCAGAACTTTTTCACCCCATCTGAAGCTCTGTACCCATTAAACAATAAGTCTCCATTGCCTTTTCTCCCTCCAGCCCCTGGCAACCACCATTATACTTTTTAGCTGTATGAATTTAGCTGCTCTAATACCTCATAGAAATAGAATAATACAACATATTTCCTTTTGTGACTGGCTTATTTCATTTAGCATAATCTTTAAGGTTTATCCACATCGTAGTGTGAGTCACAATGCTCTTTAAGGATGAATAATATTCCATTGTATGGATAGACCACACTGTGTTTATCCATGCATCCAATAGGACACTTGTGTTGCTGCCACCTTTTGACTACTGTAACAACCATGGAACGAACATGGGTGTTTAATTATCTGTTAGAGTCGCTACTTTTAATTCTTTTGGGTATATGCCCAGAAGTGAAATTGGTAGTTCATATTTAAGTTTTTGAGGAGCCACTCTACCATTTTCCATTGGAACCATACCATTTTCCAAGGCATCTGTACCACTTACCACTCTACCAGCAACGGACAAGAGTTTTAATTTCTGCACATCCTCACCTACAGTTGCTATTTTGTTTTTTTTGTTCCTGTTCTTGGTAATAGCCATCTGTAGTAGTCAGAGCTGCCAGAGGGACAGAATTAACAGAGCATAGACATAAAGAGAGATTCATTGCACATAAAGAGGTTTATTTAAAGGATCTGATCCTGCAGTCAGCCATCTACAAGACGGAGATCTGGGAAAGTCAGTGGTGTAATTCTGAGAACCAGAGGCTGATGATGTAAGTCCCGGTCTAAGGAAAGGAGAAGACTGATGCTCTGGATCAAGCACTCAGGCAGAATGAGTAGGTTCCCTCCCTTCCTCCACCTTTTTGTTCTATTCAGGTCCTCAATGAGTTAGGTGATGCCCAGCCACACTGGGGAGGGCCATCTGTTTTAAGCAGTCTATTGATTGAAGCGCTAATATCTTTTGTATCCTGCAATTTTGCTGAATTCATTTATTAGTTCTAACAGGTGTGTGTGTGTGTGTGTGTGTGTGTGTGTGTGTGTAATCTTTAGAGTTTTCTACATATAAGATCATGTCTTCTTTCTTTCTGATTTGGATGCTTTTTATTATTTATTGATTTATTTATTTAGCTGCTCTGGCTAGGACTTCTAGTATTACGTTGAATAGAAATGGTAAAAAAGTGCATCCTTGCCTTGTTTCTGATTTTAGAGGAAAAGCTTTCAGTCTTTTTCACTGAATATGATATAGCTGCATGTTTTTTTTTTTTTTTTTTTTAACATATAGCCATTACTACATTGAGGTACTTTCCTTCTGTTTCCTGGGGTTTTTTGTTTTTTGTTTTAAATCATGAAAGGATGTTGAATTTTGTCAAATGCCTTTCTTGTATCAATTGAGATGATTATGTGTTTTTTCCCCTTCCTTTTGTTACTGCAGTTTATTACAATGATTGATTTTCGTGTGTTAAACCATCCTTGCACTCCAGCTACAAATCCTACCTGGTCATAGTGTATCATCCTTTTAACATCCAGTTGAATTAAATTTGGCAGTATTTTGTTGAGGAATTTTGCATCAGTATTCATAAGGGATATTGATGAGTGGTTTTCTTGTAGTGTCTTTGTCTCTCATTGGTATTAGGATAATGCTGACCTCATGGACAAATTTGAAAGTGGTTCTCTTCTTCAATTATTTGGAAGACTTTGAAGAGAATTAGTGTTAATTCTTTAAATGTTTGGTAGAGTTGACCAGCGAAGGCCTCTGGTCTTGAGCTCTTCTTTGTTGGAAAGTTTTTGTATTTTGTTTTTTGTTTGTTTTTAAGATTTTATTTTTATTTTATTTATTTATTTTTATAATAGTTTATTGTCAAATTAGTTTCCATACAACACCACGTGCTTCTCCCCACAAGTGCCCCCCACCATGACCATCCCCCCTCCCTCCCTCCCCCTCCCCCCTCAGTCCATGGTTCGTCTCCAGTATTCAACAGTCTCCCTTGATCCGTGTCCCTCACTCATCCCCGCTCTCTTTCCCCCTTCCTCTCCCCATGGTCCCCTGCCAGGCCTGTCCTGTTAGACCTATGAAT
>PISW01012285.1:0-34757 GCA_004023785.1 Mungos mungo | reverse complement strand
GACGGTCAAGGGGTTGTGCCCCAACGGGTGCTCTGTCCTGGCTCCTGGTCTCCATCCCCGGGGTCACCCTGCATCCACGTGAGCCTTTCTCAGTTTGGAAAGTCAGCAGCCTGATCCCTGCGCACGTGCGCACCCCACTGGGTCCTGAGGGCGAATCCGAGGCGGGCTCCTAAGCGGGCGGCCTGCATGTCCTGGTCACTCCTGTCTCTCCCTCTGGAAGAGGAGCGCTTCCCATCCCCTTCCCCGGCCGCTGACCGTGTCCTCTGGGACGTGGCAGCCCCTCCCTGTCCCGTCCTCGGGGGACGGCTTCCCCGCCCTGCTGCCCTGGCCGAGGGGAGAGGGGGTGGGCGGGGCCCTACCAGGGGCCGGGGCTGGCGAAGGCCGGACGGGCGCTGAGCGGCGCTCACGCAGTTTTAGCTTCAGAAGCCCGGCCTGGCAGCAGGTGTGGCCGCGGGTCAGCCTGGAACCTGGGCAGGTGCTGTGGCGGACGCGCCCGGAGCAGGGGTGTCCCGTGGGCCCAGCAGAGCCCGGCCCGCTGCCTGTGGCCTGCCCAGCACGTGGATGCTGCCCCCGGCGTGTCCACCCGGCCTGGGGCCCCTTTCTGCAGCCTGGTCAGGCCCTTTTGGTCCCGTGACTGCCCCGGACCCATGACATCACTGGGGGCCACCCTGCTTCAGCTGCTTTGGTCAGCGCCCTTCCCGCCCCTGCAAGGCCAAGGTTGGGGAGGGGACTGAGGAGCAGGTGAGGGAGGGTGTGCAGGAAGCAGCCCTGTTCCCGTTTGCTCCCCGCGAGGGGACCCAGGCCTGAGGATGACACACGCCTAGGCCGTGAGGCCTTGCCCCAGAGCACGTCCAGGGTGCCCGTCACTGCCCAGCTGTCCCCTCCGCGTCCCCTTGACCCCTGTTTATTCATTGTGTGTATCGTCGTTTGTTGTCAGCTCCAGGACAGTCTTCTGTCCACTTTCTGTTGTGTCCCTGGTGCCCGCCGAGGGTGCTGACCGCATGCAGGGATGAGGGGATGCGGGCAGCAGTTTTGCTCCCGGCTGGGCTGGTCTAGTGGCCTGTTGTTTTCCGTGTACTTACCTAGACTTTTCATGGCGGTGTTGTTACAAGGCCGAGTCCTGTGCAGGGTCCTTGGCACAGGGTGGCCCCTGCTGTACCAGCAGAGCCAGGCAGCCATGACCCCTCCCACGGGGACCAGGGCTGTGGCCCACGTGGCCCGAGAAGGCCACCGCCTTCCCCAGCTCAGCGCCGCGGACCCTCACCTCCAGCCGGGAGCACCGTGCTGAGAGGCGGCGCGTCCTGGTGCAGACTTGTGACCCAGAACATCCCTTGGGGACACAAGGGCTGCGTCCTGTGCCTGTCCCGCCCCACAGCCTGCGCCCTGCGGCCCTGGCCCCTGGCACGGGGGCGGCGTGTTCATCCCTCAGAAGCTGCCAGGCTGATGACCCGCCCGAAGCCCTGGCTGCTGTTGCAGAAGGTCACGTGGAGCAGGTGGTAGGAGCCCGTTGGGGTGCGTGGTCGGCGAGAGCAGGGGACCCGGGGGGAGAGTCCTGGGAGCCCAGACGCTGGCGCGGTGATGTGGCGTGGAGAACAGCCCCAAGGGCCACCGGCCCCCACCTTTGTCCCCTCGTGCCAGCTCTGCACATGGTCCTGGATGACCGAGTGACCAGGACGTCTCAGACATCGTAACTAGAAATGCCTCTTTGACATGACTGTTCTGTGTCACAGAATGAGCCAGGCGGTGCCCGCCCTCGGGGGCACAGAGTTGGGGCGGGTCACTCTCCCAGAGGACGCAGTGCCTGCTCCGCCCTGAGCCCTGGCCGCACGCCACTCCCACCCTGTGGCCTCCCTTGGGGCCGCGTCACCAACGTGGGACCCTCTCCCTGGGGATATTCGGCGGTCCAGTCACCGTGCCCTGCGCAGGCCACGTGGTGGGGGCACTCGTGCCTGGTTCCCAGGGGCCGCACAGGGCCGAGCTGGTCACCCCGGGCCGTGGCCCGCTGCCCGTGCCCGAGAGAGGCCCGGGCACGGCCCCGTGTCTGTGGGCACAGCTGCTCCGCGCTCCGTTCTCGGCGCCCTCGAGATGCCCGATTGCCATAGAAACTGAGCTCACCGCTTCCCTGCGGCCTCCTGATCACAGAGCTCCGGAGACGGGGTGGGGGCCCACCGCACCCAGCGCCGCCCACGGCCCGCCGGCTCCACCCGGGAGGGACCCAGACCCTGGAGCCCGGCCCTGACCATGAGGCCGAGACAGAGCCCGGCGAGCCCCCGGGGCTGTGGACGGGCGCTGTGCGAGCACGAGGGCCCCCACGCATCCGTGGGCCGAGCTCCACGGGGACGAGGCAGACACACCGCGGGCCGGTGTTGTTCCCGGAGCTCTGTTCTTCCTTTGTGAGCCGAGCCTGTCACTTTAGATCAGGAATAAGGCTGTGACTTTCCGGGTGAAAACACAGACTCTGCGAACGTGACCGTTGTCTGAGCCAGTGGCCCGAGAGGCTGATGGCTGTGGCCTGCGAGGGGAGGGGACCGCCGGGCCCCCAGGGCCTCCGTCGTCACCGCTGAGCTCAGGGGCCCAGGAGGGCGAGTGGGATCCATGCAGCCTGCACGTGGGGAACCCTCTGAGCCTGGAGTTCGGGGGGTTTTGGTGTTTGCCATGGCGGGAAGGTGGGCCTTCCAGGAGGGGCGCTCAGCTGGTTCAGACGTCAAGGACGTGCTAATCCCAGTCCAGGCAGAGAGAAGCCCGGGCCGACCCCCAGAGGGGCCAGCAAGGTCGTCCACACCGGCGCCGTCTGAGAAAGCGCCACCCCCAGCGGATCCGAGGACGGACGACGTGCCGGGCGGGACAGGGTGTCATCTGGGCCAGAACCGGCACAGCAGGGAAAAGCCGAGCGAGTGGAGCAGAGCGTGCGCCCTAGTGGGTGACGGTGCGCCAGTGTCGGTTCTTCGGCGCTAACGAAGGCTCCACGCTCTCCTGCGACGTTGACCGGCGGGGCCCCGGCCTGCGTGCGTGCCGTCTGCGCCGCTCCTCCCGGGTCAGAAAGGAAGCTGGCTGGGCGGGAGGTCGGAGGCCAGGCAGGTGTTGGCCTGAGGGGAGCTGTGGGCGGGTTATGGGGGACTCTGTTCATCTGAATCCAGTCAGACTGCAGAGTATGTACGTGTCCCTGCTGGAGGGAAGGCGGCCCCGCCTTTCCTTGTGGTTCTTTACGGCCCGGGGGGCTCCCTTCCTTTGCCTGAGGTCGTGCGTAGGACGCTGGGCCTTCCTGGGGTCTGGAGCACCAGGGCCTCTGAAAACACCTTCCTGTCTGCACAGGATGGGGTGAGGGAGACACCACCCAAGAGACCTTGTGAGTCAGAGTTCCAGAGAACCGGAACCAGCAGGATGTGTGTGTTTGGAGGAGAAGAACGTTCTTGTAAGGAATTGGCTGGGGCAGTTAGGTAGGTGGCCAAGTCCCACATCTGCAGGGTAGGCAGACGGAGGGCTCCACAGGGCCTGTGCTTCAGTTCAGGCTAAGGTCCACCTGCTGCCGCATTCCCTCTTGCTCAGAGGATGCCAGTCTTTTTTTTTTTCCTCTTCAGGCCTTCAACTGAATTGACGAGGCCCACCACACCATGCAGGCCTCCTATTCCACTGATTTAAATGTCAGCCTCATCCAAAAACACCCTCATGGAAATATCCAGGACGATGTCTGACTGCATATCTGGGTGCCCTGGCCGGGCCCAGCCGAGTACAAAATGAACCATCATGTTCTGCCCCCCGCCAAGAGGCACCCATACAGGTTCCGGAAACCACACTCGGTCTCTAGTTAAAGGCGGGCAGCGGCGGGTGTGGAAGGACGCAGCCCAGGACGGACCTCCGGGGTTACTTCCCGTCGGCCAGCGGTGAGGGGCGCAGGGGCCGCCTCTGGGCCGGACGGGGGCGGGGGACGGGCCTTTCTTGGCCTACGCGGAGCTTTCTTCTTTTAAATTTGATGTGCTTTATTTAAAATAAAATCCGGCACCTATCCCCGCCCCCACCCCCTGCAAAAAAGTTTAAAATGAGTCCTTAAAGAAAAAATGATAGAATCATTTCAAGATGAGTCTGAGGGGAAATGTCTGAAATTAGTTTGTAGCCGTGTGGTTGCTACTCTGCCCCTCACTCTGTTTTTACTTCTTGTTTATGGCTTCATGTGACATCGAGGCGCCTCAGGAACAGGTGGTTCACGGACTTCAGTGGACAGTATGCCCATAGCACCAGCCGATGGAGCTTCCCCCGTGCTCACGCCCGTGTCCTGCCTCCCAGAGGCCACACTGTCCTGAACTTGGCATTGGCCTTTCACTTACTGGAACAATTTCATCTCGTGATTGTGGATCCTAAAACAATTCATTGTTGGTTTTGCTGGTTTGGTAGCTGTGTAAGGGTGGGACCAGTTCCCAAAGCCCGTTTTATCAATCTCTCATTTTATATTGACTTTTTAGGCAGTTTGATTTTTTTTTTAATTTTTAATGTTTTTTAATTTATTTTTGAGCGACAGAGAGAGACAGTGTGAGCAGGGGAGGGTCAGAGAGAGAGGGAGACCCAGAATCTGAAGAAGGTTCCAGGCTCTGAGCTGTCAGCACAGAGCACCCGACGCAGGATTTGAACCCACAAACTGAGATCAGACCTGAGCCGAAGCCAGGCGCTTAACCGACTGGGCCCCCCAGGCACCCCAAGGCAGTTTGGTTTTCGAAGACATATCTGTCGTGCCGAGGGTGGCTCATGTCGGGCGTTCCCGCTGGCCGGTCTCTGTGGCAGCCACGCACTCGCTGTGTCCACTTCCCAGCCTCCGGTCTGTGGCCCTGGGCGTCTGCAGACTCTGCTGGATGTCTCCCAGCCCACGTGCAACGGTTTCTCTTGGGCTTTGATCAAGGAGTAGGCAATAGCTGGGTCATGGAGGAAGCAAATGCTCCTCCCCGCAAATATTTTTGGTGCTGAGCTAGCCCCTCTCAGAGAATGAGCAGCTTCTAGGTTGCTGTACATTTGGGCTGTGGGAGATTAACCTGCGCCCACCGCTCGGGCATCAAGGATGCCCGAGGTGCGCTTGTTTCCCTGAATCCTCATGAGGTGGGGCTTCTGGTCCTTTTCATCCACCGTCTGACTTCTGCGAAATGCCGCCTCTTGTCTTTTGTTCATGCTTTTCCTTTGTTAACTCCTGGAACTGGTGTGTGCGTCCTGAGTCACGCAGCCGCACCGTGTGTGTGCTCACACCGCAGGCCGAGTGTCTTTTGCTTCTGTGGTGGCCTCTGGCTGGACACACGTGGTTGTTTTGATGCACTTCCTCCTTTTTCTACTGCCCTTTGTGTTTTCAGAGTTTTTCTAGCCTTCATATTAGTAAGATGTTCTCCTACATTTCCTTATAGAATTTGTCATTCGCTCCTCATGTGTAAGCTCTAGTTTTGGGGGGACAGAGCTGCATGTGGAGTGGGGCCTGGGGGGGCTGTATACAGCCCTGGGTCTTGTCCCTTCGGTCGCGTGCCTGCCCACTGTACGCTCCCCAGTGCCCCTTGGCCTCTGCCAGGACATCCTTGTGTGTCTTACTTAGGGCGGCTTTCGCCAAATTTGAAGGCTATCCAGTTGCGCGTAGTTTTAGACTTCTGTGTGGCAAGTGTGCGGCATCAAGAAAGCTGGTGCTGGTGTGTCTCCCTCAGGCCAGCTCAGTTCCCTCCGTGTCTGTGCCCCCCCGGTCTGGGCCGGTCACTTGGCGCCTTCTCTCTGCCCGACACCTGGGGGTCGTGAATGCTACGTGCAGGGTCAGGGAGTGTGAACGCCATGCGGGGGCACAGCCAGTCCTGGGGACGTCAGCACGGACCCGCCGCCAGCCAGGCGCCCCCGAATCAAGCCAGGCGGCCGGGGAGGGCTGGGTGTGGTAGGACGTACGCTGTTGGCAGGGCAGAGGCCCTGGGGGTCACCGGGGACTCCTGAGGGGGGTACTTGCCTTCCGGGGACCCCAGGCCTGAAGCCCAGGTGTGAACTCGCGGTGGGGGAGCAGGAGGGTGAAGGCTGGCGCCCCCTCCCGCCTGGCCCTGCGCTGGTCCGGGACTTGCTGAGAGCCTGCAACGGGGAACCGCTGAGGGGTCCCTGGGCAGCGCAGGGGTCCCTGGGCAGCGCGGGGCTCCCGCCGCTGAGGAGTCCGACTTCTTGCTCCTGGGGCTCCCGCCGCAGAGGGGCCCGACTTCTCGCTCCTGGGGCTCCCGCTGCCGAGGGGCGGGCCGCAGCCCCGGCGGTGACTCTGGGCCGTCTTGGCGCCGTCCAGCCAGAGCTGGTAATTTGCTTGTTTTAAAAACATTCCGTTAGAGTTTCCACACCAGCGTGTAAGCGCGGCTCCTCCACGGCTCTGAGAGTGGCTTTCATGCGGACTTTATGGAAGCACAAAGCTTCCCGCTGTCTCCCGAGTGTCCTGTTTGTCCCCGCCTTTGCTCAGCGTGGCCGGCAGGAGCGAGTTACGAGCGCTTTCAGGGAAGAAGAAGACCAACATTTCTAGCTCCACGACCGGCTCCGGCCTGTTTGCTCGGCGGCGTCCTCACCACTCACGATGTTGGGGTGATTGGAGCCATGTGCTGGGTCGCGCCCGGCCGCCTGCCCCACCTCTGCCCCGAGATCTGTCGGCCTGGGGACCCCGGGTGGGCGGGTCGCCCGGCTGACCGTGGACGCCGCGGGGCCGCGTCCCTGTGTGGGAACGGGGGCCTGGCTTCCGCGCCCGGAGGAGGCGGGTGGAAAGGAAAACAAGGAGGAGGGTGGGTCTCCATCAGCGTGTGGCCGGACCCTCCGCCAGGGCGGCCGCCGGGCACCCCGTCGCTTCAGCCCTGGACGGGTCCCCGCGGGGCCCTCTCGTGGGCGGGGCTGGCGGCCGGCCGCAGGCTCACCTCCCCCCTGTCCTCCCCAGAATCCATCTACCGCCGCGGAGCCAGAAGATGGAGGAAGCTGTACCGCGCCAACGGCCACCTCTTCCAGGCCAAGCGCTTTAACCGGGTGAGTGCCGCGGGGCCCCGCTCGCCGGCCCGGCCTGGGGCCGCAGGGGCCGCTTCCAGAACGGAGCCGCCAGCCAGGCTCTGGGCGGGCCCGTGCCGCACACGGCGGCTGTTGGACGGCTGCAGTCAGTGCGTCTCGGGTCGCGGTGCCGGGTGACACCGGCCACGCCGTGCGCGCCCCAGGGGCCCCACACCACACCGCCCGTCCCTTCCCGTCCGTCGTTTCTCTGCAGGACGCGGTCGCGTTCCCCGGTAAGGAAGGTCTGTGTGGCTTTGTGGAAGGGGGGGCGCCTGCGTGTCCGGGGCCGCCGGAACCCACGCCGCAGACGGGGCCGAAAGCAAAGCCCTTCGCTCCCCGCTGTGGAGCCACAGGCCCGGACCGAGGCGCGAGCGGGGCTGGGCTCCCGTGGGGGCTCGTCCTGGGTCGGGAGCTGCTGCATCTGACGTCTGCTCGCCCCCCTCGAAGCCTCTCTCGTCTCCTAAGGACGACCGTCTGGGCTAGCGCCCGCCCGCGACAGCCCAGCTTCCCTTTAACTAAGCGCTGCTACAAAAACTCTTTCCAAGTGAGGCCACATTTGGAGCTTCTGAGTGGACGTGGATTCGGGGGGCGCCGTCCAACCACTGCAGCCTGAGGGCCTGTGCTCGTGCTGAGCGCCGCGCCCCGCACAGCCTCCCCCTGCTCTGCCTCCCCCTCTGTCTCGGCTCCCACGAGCACCCCTGCAGCCCTCGCTCTGAGTGCCCCCCCCCCCGGGGACCCTGCGCTCGGTTTGTTGTTTGCTGTAATTAATGACTGGAGGAAAGCCAGCCAGGGAGACCTCTCCGGGAGACTGTAGGGACCAGGAAAGAATGGGGCGTGTCTGTCAGGAATGAGAAAGACGCTGGGGGCCGGGGCTGGGGGCCGGGGTGGGTGACGGGAGCGCACACGAGGACTGTGGGACGTCCCGGGAGGTCCGGCCTCACCAAGCGAGTGAGTGCCTGCGGGCAGAGGTGAGGCTGCGTGAAGAACGGGCCTTGTCACATCCCTGGCTGGACTGACTGGGCGTGGACGGGGTGTTTGGGGGTCAGCCACCAGACAGGATGAAACCTGGCCGCCAGCAAGGTGAAGAAACAGAAACATCCCAGCTCCCAGGATGCGAGGGCCCTGCGGCCCGCTCCGTGTTTGTGTTACCAGCCACTCTGCGCCCGGGACGCTTCTCCTTCTGCACATCCGGGCTCGGGCTTGCTCCTGGACAGGAGGGGCCTCAGCCAGACCGGACCGGCCACCTCTCGGGACATCACAGAAGGTTCTAGAAGTCCCCCCCATGTTGACTTTCAGTGAAACGCGGTTTCCTTGGTCACAGCTGGCTCACCGGTCCAAGACGAAGCCCATCCCCCCCAGCAGGACAGGCCAGGGCCCGGGAGCACAGGGGCCTGACTCGTTCCCCCCACCCCTGCACGTTTTAGAAGAAAACCCCGTCTCTCTGATCGCCGGGTGCAGACCCTGACACTGCTGCCCCCTCCCCAAAACCAGTGAGGAAACACTTCTCCTCCCCGTGGAGGGGCGGCCTCCTCACAGGAGTGCCCTGCCCGTCCCCGCCCCACTGCACACGTCCAGCGGTCCCCAGAGCGCCTGAGTGGGTTTTCCCGCTCACGGGAGGGCAGAGGGGGCCAGCCGAAGACCCTCCACTCAGATCGTTTGGTTGTTCACAGAACGAGGAGACAGACGTGCACAGAATTCGTTGCCAATTTTGATTTCCCGCCTGACTGTCCTTGGCTCAGCGTCCCGTGTCGTGCCCAGACCCTGGAGGCTGGCTCTGTGCCGCTCAGCGTGTTAATCACAGGGCTGTGGGCTTCGCCTTGACCTGTCACTTGGAAGGTTGTTTGCAGAGCCCCGCGCTTGGTTCTGCAGGAAGCAGTAGGCCACGCCCCCCACGGGGCTGTGTGGGCATCGGCAGAACCTGCAGGCGCGAAGCCCCCGAGACCTCAGTTCTTCCTCGTGACTCGTGGGCGGAGCGTGAGCAAACGTCCGGCTGAGACACCCTCCTGGGTCTTCGTCCACCCTTGACGTGATGTTTCTTCTAGAACAACGAGAAGAGTTTCCTCTGGTGAACCAAGGGGAGAGATCCAGTGAGTTTTTGGAGAAGAAATGAAAACCTCTGCCCTGGAACAGGAGACAGGGCGGCATGGACCAGGTCTCGGGCGAGGCCCTGCCCGCAGGACGGGACAACGGTCAGAGCCTGGCCCTGGACGTCCAGGGCATGAGCATCTCCGGTAAATGCCGGTCAAGGATTTCCCCTAAGCTTTTTGGTCCAAGCGACTAGGACAGGCGGTAGCAAGTACTTGGTGATGAATCCACATTCAGGGCCGGAGAGTAGGCGCCTTAGGCTCTGTGGCCCCACGGGCTCTGGTGCAGCCGCCAGCCCCCCGTCCTGTCCTGGCCACAGGCCATGGGTAAACAGGTGAGCGAGGCCCTGCTCCAGTAAAACTTTATTTATAAAACGCAGGCGGTGGGCCCCATCCGCCCACAGCTGTAGATTGCCGGCCCCTGTACTGGAGGCTTGCAGGCAGCACCGGCTGGAGGAGCGGGTTCGGGGCCGAGTGTGAGACGCCCTCCCGCCCCGCACGGGCAGGAAGCGGGATCCAGGAGACGCAGGGGGAGCACGGCGGCTTCCCCGCCGCAGGGGCGGCAGCGGCTTCCCACGCCTTGTGTGAAGAGGCAGGAACCGTCGTCCTGAGCACCTGCCGCCTCAGAGGACCCCACGGGTGACCCAGCAGAGACCCCTGGGCTCACAGTCCGCACAAAGCATGGTGGACACTGGGCGTCCGAGCAAGAAGCAGCAGAAACCCCGGCCGACGGCTCAGACCGCAGATAAGGGCTCGTGTGGCTGAGCGCTGGGACGGGTGACGGACACAGGAGCAAGGAGCCCGCTGAGAGGTGCGTAAGGAGACCGCGAGGGCCGTCACCCCGCCGATGGGTCGGTCCGGGTGGATTTCAGAGACTGGCGGCTCGGGTTCAGGCTTGTTTACCTGAAGCGTTTACCTAAGGAGCCTTTTGTCGCCTGAGGCAGCCTCTCCGGAGAAGCCGCGACCCGTGGGCTCCACGGCCTCGGCGCGGACGCCAGGCGAGGGCACGCTGCTGTCGGGCGGCGCCCGGCCCCCGCCCGGCTCTCGGAAGGACGGCGTTGACTCTAACGGCGCCGAGCGGCTGTGGGTTTGCGACCCACACATTGCAGATTAAGTGGATCAGTGGGGACCGTGGAAAACCATGTGTCATCATGTCCTGTGAGGGGGCGGTTTTGTTAAATGGCTTCGTACGCGGTGTTTGAGACACGCACACAGAAGAGGGTGAAAACCGGGCTTCATACTTGAACCTCCTTTGAATACGAAGTTGGGCATGTTCCCGGCGTGAAGCTGTGGCCCTGGGGGCCCTCGCTGCCGTCCCCGCGCTCCAGGCCGGTCCCTGGCTGGGCCCACGGTCCGCGTCCGCCAGCTCGCGGGACGGGTGTTTAGACAGCACGGAGGTCTTGGAATAAATTCTTCTCTTTTCTGTTTCCAGAGTTAAAAGTGACGAAGGGTGTGTGTGTGTGTGTGTGTGTGTATGTGTGTGTGTGTGTGTGTGAGAGAGAGAGAGAGAGAGAGAGAGAACCTTGGTGAATGTGCGCTGGGCACCTGTGTGCTGGGACTGGCCCGGCCTCTGGTCACAGAGCCGTGCCCGAGACCTGAAGTTCTGTGTGGGAGACGCGCCCCCTCAGGCCCTGGTTCTGAGTTCGGTGCTTTGCTGGTGAAGAGTTGGCTTCTTGGTGCCCATGGCCCTGAGCACGGGCACACGGTCCGTCTGCGCTGCCACGCTCCGTCCAGGCTCTCAGAGGACGCCGTCATAAATGAATTCCACGGTGTTCTCCAGGACTAAAGACTCTCTCAAAAGAAGGAAATGTGTTAAAAATGGCAAATGAGAGCTAAACTCTGCAAACGAGTTCAAGCTAGAAAAAGATGGTCATGGAACCTGGCAGACACACCGCCTGACACACGCGTGACCTGATGCATGCGTGACCGGGTTTCTGAACGCCTTTGTCTTCGTACACTTTCAACACCAAGAATTAGGAAAACATCGCCAAGCAAGCCGATACTTACCATTAATTTCAAATGTTTAGAACTTGAAGAACAAATATTGACGACTTAAAAATCTTTTAAACTACCCAAAAACCCAAGGTCATTGCAGTCCGCCTCCAGCAGTGCAACATAGGACACGTGATGCCAGGCAGGCCGTCCGGGGGAGGCGTGTGTGTCAGCCAGGTCACTGCACCCAGACGGCCCCCACGTTCCGCACACGGCCCGGCACGGGCTGTGACACCCCTCGGGTCCCTGTCAGCGAGGGGGGGCCTCGTCACCCCTGCCAGAGCGGGGGCCCCTGGGCTGGGCAGAGCCTGGTGCCCCGATGTGACCGGCTGCTTGGGCCCCCTCTCGTCCTAGCTCCCCATCGTCTTCTGGGGAGGTCGCGGAAGCTGCCGGGGGGCGTGGCGCGGGCCCCAGGGCGCGGGCCGGCCTGACGCCGCTGTCCTTGCAGAGAGCGTACTGCGGCCGGTGCAGCGAGAGGATATGGGGCCTCGCGGGGCAGGGCTACAGGTGCGTCAACTGCAAGCTGCTGGTCCATAAACGCTGCCACGTGCTCGTCCCGCTGACCTGCAAAAGGCGTATGGTGAGTGGGGGCGGGGCGGGGCGGGGCAGCCTCGAGCCCACGGCCCACGCCGACCCTGGGGCCCTCCGTCCCCTCTTCCCGAGCCCCGTGGGCTCCTAGCACCCGTGGGGGGTCCTCTGCCGCCTGGCAGGAAGGTGCCCCAGGCATGAAGCAGCCAGGACACGGCCCTGTGTGCCCAGTGTCCCTCGCCACCAGCCCGCAATCCTGGACTGAGAGCCCCCTGGCCCTTCCACACACTGTCCGCTTCCTCACTGAGCGTCCAGGCTCGGTGTGTGCTCCTGGGCCTCTGGCCGTCCCCCCCGATGGGACAAGGACAGAGTCCAGACCTTGTCCCCCCCGCTGGGGAAGGGGGTCCCTCCATGCACTGGTGTCAGGGGAATGGCACCGTCTTTCTAAAGTCCTTTCAGCCATGCCTGCCAAAAACCAGAAGGGTGCACATACCCTGTGACTCCATAGGTGCCCGGCAGCCCAAGGTGTCGGCAGTCAGGGGCTGACGGATGCCGACGCCTGGACGAGTGTCCGCCAGCGGGGGGCTGTGGCGGGGGCACGTCAGCCTCCTGGGACTCTGGTGCAGCGGTGGGGGCTGGGGAGGCTGCCAGGCGCTGTGGACGGATGCCCTGCTTTTTAAAGCACCTGCTGGAAAGGCCACAGCTGAGGTGCTCAGTGATCACCGTGCCTGTAGAATGGGGGCATTTCCTGTGGGTCTTCCTATCTCCAGGGCAACAATGTCACCAGGCGCACTTGGGTGTTGTGACATACGCTACAATGTGCGTACCAGAACAGTGACTGTAGAAAGTCACACAGTGTCTCCAGATGCTACACCGTGACTCCTGAGTGGTCACTTTGTAACGCCCGTGTCTCTGCAGGATTCTGTCATGCCTTCCCAAGAACCCGCAGTAGATGACAAGGACGACGGGGACCTTCCTTCTGAGAGCACCGATGGAAGTACGGCTGCTTTCTTCCCCTGGGGGCGGCCCCAGCGCCTCCCCTCATCCCTGGGCAGGGACGGCAGGGTGGGGTGGCCTTCTGTGGCCACGCACATCTCTCGGGGCTGCCGTAGGAGTCGGGGTGGGCGTTTTCCCTCAGCACCAACTTTGGGAGTTCTAGAAGGTGCTAACTCTGGCGCCCACCACGGGCAGGCTGCTGCAAGGAGCTGGCCTCAGGGCAGCGCCTGCTGTCTACGTAGTTCTTGAGTTTCTGTGGGATTTCATGGGGGTTGGGGTGGGGGAACCTTTTCTTAATTCTAAGAAGCATTCAGAGAATAGTTTTGAATAGTGGTAGGACTGATAGCCTGGCTCTGAGCTCCCAGAGTCTGTGGGTTATTACAAGGGCTTGGAAGGGCCCTTGCCCTTGAATGTGAGTGTGAGCTCCATGCCCTTGAGGGGTGAGCCCTTGAAGGATGAAATGAGACCACAGAACATAAAGCATCTAGCGCAGCACCTCACACAAAGGAAGCAACCCACCGACCCACCCACCCACTCACCTCCCTACCCATCCACCCACTCACTCATCTGTCCATCTATCCCTTCATCCATCCGTCTGCCCGTCCATCCATCCATCCAACCACCCATCCACCTACCTACCCATCCAATCAACCATCCGTTTATCTATCCATCCTCCCATCCATCTATTCATTCATCCATCCGTCCATCCTCCCTCCCTCCCTTCCTTCCTCCCTCCCTCCCTCCCTTCCTTCCTCCCCCCCTACCCATCCAACCATCCATCCATCTACCCATCCGCCTGTCCACCTATCCACTCGTCCACCCACCCATCCACCGTCCATCCATCCACTCACTCATCCGTCCACCCATCCATCCAACCATCCATCCATTTATCTATCCATCCATTCGTTCATCTGTCCATCCACCCATCCACTCACCATCCAGCCACCCATCCGTCCATCTGTCCATCCAGCCACCCATCCATCCGTCTGTCTGTCCATCCAGTCACCCATCCAGCCACCCATCCGTCCTTCTATCCATCCAGCCACCCATCCGTCCGTCTGTCTATCCATCCAGCCACCCATCCGTCCGTCTGTCTATCCATCCAGCCACCCATCCGTCCGTCTGTCTATCCATCCAGCCACCCATCCGTCCGTCTGTCTATCCATCCAGCCACCCATCCAATCAGCATCCATCCACCCATCCATCTGTGCACCTACCCACCCACCCACCCATCTAATCTTCATCTGTGTATCCCTCCGCCCCTCTTCCCTTGCCCCCCGCCCCCATCCGTCTGCGAACTCTAAGAGCAACCTCTGGGAGGCTAACCACCACAGTCTTGCTGAACAGTCACTTCCAGATGAAGAGCTGAGACGGGTCACAAATGCAGGTTCCCAGGCTCCGCCCCCAGGGTGTAGAGCCAGCAGGTCTGGGTGGGGCCAGGAAGCTGCATCTTCTCACGACTGCATAGTCAGGTGTGGCCACTCGGCGATGCGCCCTGAATGCTGAGGGCTTGGCCTGGGCCGCTGGAGTCTGCAGTGGGTCAAGGGGCCCGGGGAGCCCGTGTGCCAGGCTGTGTGTCTGACAATGCCTAGAATGTTCCGTTTTTTCTCTCTCTCCACTAGTCGCTTATATTTCTTCAACCCGGAAACATGACAACATTAAAGATGATTCTGAGGTGAGTCTATAAAATGGCTCGTGATGTTTCCAGTTTTTTAAATAACTTCATCAGCTCATTTCCGGGGCAGTTATGGAAATTTAAATCTGAACCAGGCAGGTCTGGGAACCCTAACCTGTCTGACCTCACCGGAAGCGAGGGCATGGTCTGCGGATGTCTGGGGTGACGCACCCTCGGGGGTTCGGGGTGGACTCGCACGGAGGCCCGGTCTTCAGCACAGCAGGAATCTCCGAACCGCTCGGTGCATGGGGACCCAGCCCGTGGGGCGGACCGGGAGCCGCTGCCGGATCTCAGACGCGAGGGGGCCGCGTGCGCTGCGTGGGGCCGGGTCTCCGTGAGCCCAGGCGGGAGGCTGGGCCGAGCCTGGGTCAGGGGCCCCTCTGACCTCAGAATCCTCTTGTGTCTAGTTCGGGTCATGACCACACCTTTTCGGGAGGTGAGCCGCCACGCCTGGCACACGGGAAACTTTCCACGACCCCGATTGATGGTGGGGCTGCTCCCACGCCAGTCCAGGGTGGCGTGGGCCACCGCGGCGGGCTGGCACCACCTCCACAGAGGAGACCCCATGCCCACAGGCTTTGAGAAAAGGCAGGAGAGCTGGTCCCTAGTGGGTGGGGCCCCTAGCTTTTTCTTGTCTTCCTAGAACACATGCACGCCCGCCACTGTCTGCAGGGCCCACGGGGTCCATGTGGGGGAATCCCCCTGGATTGGCCTTGACCTTTGTCCTGTTTCGGGCGTGTTTATGGCTGGGGAGGCCGGGGTCAGAGCGGGATTGAGAGGTCCTCGCCGAATTTGCTGGTGACCTGGTTCTCCCCTCACACCTCAGGCCCAGTGCCTGCGTTTTCTACAGCAGTCTCCTGCCTCCAGTCTCAGGACAGGCGTTTCCTGGGAAGCGGGAAATTGGTACCTCGAGAAGCAGCAGGATGTTGGCACCCACGGGCACTGCCTGCCTGGCTCTGGGGGGCAGGGCGTGCAGTACGGAGAAGTAGGTCTGTTGCGGGCAGTGAGGAGTCGGGGTGCACCGGCCCGGGACCCGGCTCAGAAGCACAGGCTGCTGGCGCGTCACCACCCAGTCTTGCTGGGGGCACATCCTTTATGGAGGTCCCGGGGGCTTTTTGGGGTGCAGGTGCGCCCCCACACCTGCTGCGGGTTCTGTCCCCCGGTGCCCCCTCTCTGTCCAGATGGCATCGCGGACCCAGGGCTTGCTCCTGAGCTGCACGCTTTGTCAGATTTTATCTGCATCACACTTTTCCTGGATTTGCCTGCTGGACTTCCCCCACACCACAGAGCACTTCTCCAAGTCTTGGGGGTCGCTGACCAAGTGTCCTACGGGTCACTTAATTCCAGCCCCCTCTTCTGGAGTGAGCGCCAGACCCCACAGGGAAGGGCTCGGGTCCCACCCACACATCTAGGTGGTCGCCTGGGAATCGAGGTTCCCTGACCCTCTCCTTGGGCTCAAGTAATTTGCTGAAGCGGCTCCCAGAACTCAGGGAAGTATTTTCCCTCCTGGATGACTGGCTTCCGATACAAGATCCCTCGGGAACGGCCGGGTGGAAGAGGCGCTTGGGGCCGGGCTGGGGGAGGGGTGTGGCGTCCAGGCCCAGCTCCCCATGCTCTCCCCCCGGGCGCTCTCCAGACCCCATCCTTTTGGGTCTGTGTGGAGACTTCCTAACAGGGGCGTGACTGATGAAGTTCTTGGCCATTGGAGCCTGGGCTCAACCCGCAGCCTCCTCCCCGCCCCGGAGGTCAGGGGTGAGGCTGAGTTCTGACCATCTATAATAAACAGGGTTGGTGATCACCCCCCTCAGTGGGTGGCCTGGGGTTTCTCAAAAGTCATCTCATTGACGTAACAAAAGATGCCTGTTCTGTCAGGTAGGGAATTCCAGGGTTTTCGGGAACTCCGTGCCAGGAATGGGGCTGAGACCCCCCCATGTGTTGGTATAAATCCCAGGATCACGATCTGCCCCTTCTGTCCCGGAAAGCCCTCCGGTGCCCCGCTGTGTGCTTCCGCGGGTTCGGATGAGCTGCCGCCTGGCCCCGCGTGTGGCCAGCTCTGGGTGGGCAGCAAGGCAGCGGATGGCGCCAGGGAGCCGGGGGGAGTCCCACCGGCCGCAGTTTGCCGTCTCCGTCCACAGCCCCTCGGGACAGCGCCGCCTGACGAGGGCCGCAGTTTCCCCAAGGGACCTGATGGCGGGCACCCGGGCTCGCTGACTTTCCTTCCTGGCCGCTCCCTGAGTCAGGAGCACCTCGTCACCCCTGCTTCCCCACAGACCCCGCTCCAGAAGTGATTCTTGGGAGGCAGCTTCTGTCCTTACCTGGATGGCCCTTCTCCCGTCACGTGTTTCCAGGCGTCCTGGTCCAGGCTTCGCGGGCACCGGCCGGTTCAGCTCTGCAGCCCCCAGGGCTGTGGGGCGAGGCTGGGCCCGGGCACCCACGAGCTCAGGGAGGGGCCGCCTGTGGCTGGCGCTCGGGGTGGCGGGTCCGGGGAGGTCCTCGGGCCGCGGAGTCGGGGGTCTGTGAGCGGCCGGAGCTCCGGGCCGCGGGCAGGGACTGCAGGCCGCGGCGGGAGGAGGCGGCCCTTCCCCACACTCCCTCTTGTCCTCAGGACCTCAAGCCGGTTATCGACGGGATGGACGGAATCAAAATATCTCAGGGGCTCGGGCTGCAGGACTTCGACCTGATTCGGGTCATCGGGCGCGGGAGCTACGCCAAGGTGCTCCTGGTGCGGCTGAAGAAGAACGACCAGATGTACGCCATGAAGGTGGTGAAGAAGGAGCTGGTCCACGACGACGAGGTGAGCCCGGCGGGCGCCTCCTGTCGGCCCCTGCGGGCCTCCCCGCTGCCTCCTGTCAGGGAGGCGGGATGCACTTGACATAACGCTCCGTCCCCGCCATTTCCGAGGACACATCGCTGGGCACTTGGTGCCTGGACGGTGTGGAGCCTCCGTCCCCGCCATTTCCACCCCCAGAGGGACCCCCGCTGCCTCCTGTCCGCCCGCCGCCTGTCTCGGCTCCGCTTTGCCCGACACTCCGTGCAAACGGAGTCGTAACACCGCGTGGCCTTCTGTGTCCAGCTGGCCTCGCCGTGCGGCGTGTTTCCGAGGTCCATCCGTCAGACCCGCGCTGCTCTTCATGCCTGAGTGAGACTCCGTTTCCTGACCGCACTCGCCTTACCTGCTCCCTGCCGGCCGAGGCCTGGGCCGCTTCCCCTGGTGGCGTCCACGTGCGGGCGGCTGTCCCTGCCCCGTCTCCGGGGCTTCGGGGGCTTTCCCAGGAGTGGAGTGACCAGGCCGCCGGGTTCCTGCTGCTCCCTGCTCGAGGAGCCGGCGAGCCGCCCCGCAGCAGACGCGCCCTTTCCCGTCCCCACCGGCCGCGTGGGGGGCCCGGGGTCTGCGCGTCCTGTCCGGGATCGGCCTTTTCCGTGTGCGGGTTACCGCGGTCCTGGCGGGAGCGGGGCGTCCCGCGTGCAGTGATTCGCGTTCCATCATGAGTAATGATGTGGCACAGCTCCCTGGGCCTCTGGCTTCACGCCGTCTGATCCTTGTCTCACGCCGAGTGCAGACTCTCTCTCAGGCTCCCAGGGAGCAGCCGGGCTGTCATTTCCAGCCCCTGTAGCCCGTGGCAGCTTGGTGTCCGTGGGACCAGCGGACACAGGAAGGCTGCCCTGCCCCGGCCCGGCTCGCGGTTTGGAGGGAAAGGTGGGGCCGAACTGGAGCTTTGGCTTGCCCTGCTAGCAGGGCGCCTCATGCAGTGCGCGGACTGCGCAGCTGGCCCGAGCGCTCAGCTCACAGGTGAGGAGGCTGCGGCTGGGAGAAGCAGTGGCTCCAGACGCCCCCGCCCGGCCCCCTGGCCCCCCCGGACAGTCAGTGGAATGTGTGAGGTCGAGTCTGTAGAATGGGAAGAAAAGGCATTTAGGAGAGACTTGCTGCTTGGTTCATTCTTTGCATCTTCACATCGTCCCCTGAGGCCCCGGGTGTGGAGGCGGGACTTCCAGGTGGTCCCTCGAGAAGGGCCTGACTCTAGGAGTGCGTGAGCGGGAGCCGAGTGCGGGCACGAGCGTGTCTGCATCTCCGTGAGACTGGGCCGTGGACGTCAGGTGGAGGGCCCTGCAGTGGGGTGGGTGGTGGCCCCCAAAACGATATGTCTGCCTCCTAATCGCGAGAGCCTGTGAATCTGAGCTGATTTGGAATGGGGTCCTGGCCGATGCAGTTGGGTTAGGATCTTGGGGAGGTCATCCTGGGGTATTTGGGTGGGTGGGCCCGGAATCCAGTGGGAAGGGTCCTTCTAGAGAAAGGCAGAGAGAGTTGACACAGACAGACAGAAGGCAGCACAGACACCCCGCGACACCGATGTGCTGATGGAGGCACAGAGGAGGCGGGACTCCCCCTTGCTTCACCCCGATGTCAGGCGTCTGGCTCAGAACAGAGAGAACGAGTGTGGAAGTTTCCAGGCCCCAGGTCCATGGTGCTTTGTTGCAGCAGCCTCGGGAGCCTGGCGGCTGGACTCTGGGGGAGGGGAGGGGAGAGGAGGGGAGCCTTGGCCACCCACCAGAGTTTTCACCCGGGCACCTGGGGAACCAGAGCCCTTTGGAGCGGGGGTGGCAGGGCTGGCCGGGCGCTGTGGAAGGGCCTCCTCTGCCAGTGGGCGCCACCCAGCACCCATTGCCCGGGTGAGCCTGGAGCTCCGGGAGAGGCGGGCTGGGCGTGCTCTGCGTGGAGTGCAGGTCTGACGCCGGCGTGCCCAGGGGGTCTGCGGGGGAGGGGGCTCCGGACCGAGCCCCAGGAGGACGAACCTGACATGGTCTTGGGCCCGCTGAAGAGTGCTCCCTGAGAGTGCGCTGCTTTCCAGAAACCGTCGGGGCAGGCGGTGCTGCCCTGGACACAGCCTTTCCCTCTCACTTCCACGGCCCCTCGGAGAGGTTTAACCTGGACGTTTGGGAACCTCGTCTAGCTCTGCTTTCAGGGTCGGAATGGAATCAAAGCTGTGGCCTCATTGTGACTCTAGAGTAACTTGACCTTGCAGCTTTCCCTCCACTTCCAGCGTGGACTGGGAGGGAGACAGCCCTGTGGTAGGACTGGTGCGAGATGGGATGGGATGTGGGGGAATCTGCTGAAGCATCCGTCCTGTTTCCTCGTGTCCTAAGTGGAGACGATGATACCCACCTCCCGGGGCTTCCGTGGGGCGCACAGGAGGCAGGGCCCGGGGAGCCTGTAGCCCAGAGACCAGCGCTGAGCTGGTGGTGGAGCTGGTGGTGCTGGTGACGGAGATGATGCTGGGCCTGGGGGCGGGGTGACAGCGATGCTGATGGTGATGATGGCGGGGATGGCGGGGATGGGGTGACAGCGATGCTGATGGCGGGGATGGTGGAGATGACGATGGAGGGGATGGGGATGGCGGGGGTGGTGGGGGTGATTATTTCTTAATGGGCGTTTTCCTGCCCTGTGTGCACTGTCTTCCTCCAGCAGAGGTGAGAGACGTTTCTCTCTTGCCTCCCCTTCTCCAGGGTGAACAGTGTTTAGGAGCCTCATTAACACGCCCTGGTTTCCGTTTCAGGATATCGACTGGGTGCAGACGGAGAAGCACGTGTTCGAGCAGGCGTCCAGCAACCCCTTCCTGGTCGGCCTCCACTCCTGCTTCCAGACAACGAGTCGGTAAGACGGAGAGCGTGTTTCTGAGTCGGCGCCGCCGAACCGAGCCGCGTGGAAGCTGACTCGGCGTGAGGCTTCCGCTGTCGGCCGCGGGGTCCTCTCCGTTGCCCGTATGAGGTTGTTTCTTGGCTCATCGGACTAGCTTTGTTACTCCCTTTAGCTGGTGTCACAGTAAGTAAATCTCATACATTTGAACCTAAATTATTTCAGTGGACTTACCAAATATTTAATGGAAACGTCCCAGTGGGTTGAGTCCAGGAGTATCGGCATTGGGTCAGGTTTGGGATGCCACTGTGGGCAGGAGGTGGGTCTCTGTGCTTCTAGATCTTACTGATAGGCAGAATAAATAAAGAAGTGCCAACAGCTTCTCTTATAAAGTTAAATATATAGGAATCGTGCTGTTAGAAAAGGCCTGGGTGGCTCAGTTGGTTGAGCGTCTGACTCCTGACTTCATCTCTGGTCATGAGGTCGAGCCCTGCATTGGGATCCACGCTGGGCTTAGAGCCTGCGTAAGATCCTCCCTCTCCCCCTCCCTCTGTCCCCACCCCGCGCGCGCTCGCTGGCTCTCACAAGAGAGAAAAGTTAATAACAGGCTTGAAAACTACCAGGCTAGGATAGTCAGTGTATATTTATAATTCTTTTCAGCTACTTGACTTGAACTCACCCAGTTTGTTTATTTGGAAAGTTACTGACTACCTTTTGTGTGGGGGTCTTCAAGACCAGCCCCAGGCTCAGTGATTTAGCAGGAGAACTCCTGGGACCACCGAATAATAGGACTCAAGGTGGGGACTTCTTGTTGTGAAAGGGTGTAAAGCAAAACTGGCAAAGGAAAGAGATGCCTGGGGCCAAGTCAGGAGAAGAGCAGGCAGGAGATGCCAAGAGCGAGTCACAGAGGACACACGTGGTCGTCCAGCGAGGAACTGTGGCGGCTCTGGGTTTTGACTGGGGGCTGAGCGGGCGCCCCCACCCGCGCGGCGCAGAGCCCCGGGCTCCCGGAAGGCGGGCAGGTGCTCAGCAGAAAGCACACGTTGACGCACAGCGGGACCGGCCTCCCCGCGCCGGAGGAGGGAGCTGCCGCCAGCCGAGCCCGGGACCCCAGCCGAGGGCCAGCCTTGCCAGCAGGCCTTTCTGGGGATGACAGTGTCCTGCTCATGGTAACTCAGCTCAGCTGTGAATCAGGCCAGCGACTCCCACCGCCCCACGTCCATCTGCAGCGCACTCCTGCCCCTCAGGCCCCAGTCCCGCCCGTGCTGGCTGCCACCTGTGTGTCCAAAGCACCCGGGATAACTGACCTTTGCCTCCAAATCTGTCCTTGTTCCCTTCCTGGGTCTCCCTGATCCACATTCTCAGTGGTCCCAGATTCCTCCCTCCTCTCCAGCCGGAGCCCTGGCCACGGGCTCTGGGTCACGGGCTCTGGGGCCACGGCCTCTGGGGTCATGGGCTCTGGGGCCACGGGCTCTGGGGCCACGGCCTCTGGGGTCACGGGCTCTGGGGTCACGGGCTCTGGGGCCACGGCCTCTGGGGTCACGGGCTCTGGGCCACGGGCTCTGGGGTCACAGCTTCTGGGGCCACGGGCTCAGGGGCCACGGGCTCTGGGGTCACGGGCTCTGGGGCCACGGCCTCTGTCCCCCCACGTCGCAGCTCAGCCATGTTTTGAAGCCGCAGACCTACAGCGTCCTCCTCCTGCTCCGAAGCTCTTCGGTTACTTTCCTAGTTGCTTCTGCAATACGATGAGGGCTCCACCCTGGCTCCCTCCACCCCGCCACCAGGTGGCCCGGCCCCTCCTGCCTCCCCTCTTGCCCCAGAGCTTCCGGAAAGGCCCGGCAGTCACAGATTCCCTTTGTTGTGTTCTGGTACATTCTCTCCATGCGTCAGTTGAGCGCGGGCCGCAGGCTCTGGGAATCGCGGAATCCGCCCAGGGGCAGGCAGCCCGTCCCAACCCCATCCTTCCTGAATGGCGAGGTTCCAGGACCTGTGTTTTAGTTACTTTCGCTGCACGAGCTGTGGGGATGGGGATGCGGAGCCAGACTTACCACCTCACTCCCAGCGTTGCCGCCTGGAGCACAGCCCTCTCTGTCCCCAGCGGTGGCCGCACGGCATGGGCCTGGGTGCGCCACTTGTCTGTTCGGCGTTTCTCCGTGACCCTGTGACACCACCACTGCCACACCACTTTGCACACTGACATTTAGATCTGTTTACAGCGTTCGGGGGGGTGGGGGGGACACATCGCAGGAATAATGAACGCACGTCACGTGAGTCTCTCATTTCCACAGGGTCTGTCAGTCTGTCTGGAAGCACTGAGCTCCTGGCCACCTGCCCTGGGCATGTCTCTGTGCGTGTCTCCCCGACGGGCTGTGGGCTCCGGGAGAGCAGGGGTGCTGGGTGGTCTTGTGCCCAGAGCGCCTGGGTAACGCCTGGCGCCTGCAGGCGAGCGTGGCGTGTAAAGCACATTTTTTAAAGGTACAGTCAAGTCCTCGGTGGACGGGTGAAGTGAACGTGTCACACTCGGCGTGACCCACGCGTCAGCCGGGGTTGCAGATGTCACAGCCGGCTCGGAGGAGAGCTCAAGGTCTCCGCCGCAGAGATGCAGGCCCGCTGAGGGGGGGGGGGGCGGCTGGTTCTGTGACCCGGAGCCCGGGTGTCCCTCCAGCAGGCGGCCTCCCTCGCGAGTCTGGTTGGCAAAGCTGCTCACAGGGCCAGGATGGCGCTGAGCGGCCCCAGGGTCTCCTGACGACGGCATTGGCGGAGGCCTGGGGGCCCAGCCCCACCGTCAGCTGTGTGACCTCACACGGGTGGCCTCTCTGAGCCCCGGGGTCCTCAGGGGACAGCGGGTTGCTGCGGGGTTAGCAGGACGTTGAACCATTGACGTAGGCTGGCCCGTGGCCGTGGACGTGGGCCGCAGTGAGGGCCTCTCCCCACGTGGGCGCCATGCCTTTGAACAGAAGCACCGCCAGCTGTGCGTCGGGGCCCCGAGGGACCAGCAGCGCCCCGTCGCGGTCGGTAGCTGTTAGCACTGTGCCCACAAACCCTCCCACCAGCAGGACCCCCGCAGGGACTGAAGTCGGGGTGCGGAGGCCCCAGCTCGCGGAGTGGGGGCGGCCACGAGGACAGGGCCCTCGGGGACAGCGGTGCCTGCAGACACCGCAGGGCGGCCGCTCGCAGGGGTCTCGGGATGGGGAGAGAGAAGGGCGTCTTTTCTCCCCCTCCAATGCCGCGCCCGCTCTGGCCGGCTGCGCGGAACACCTGAACCCCACAGCCCGGCCCCGACTTTGCCGCAAACGGCGCGAAGCCAGCGCAGTCGTGTTTTAATGCAAAGTCACACCTGCGTCGTGCAGCGACCGTCCTCAGGGCGCAGACGCCCGTCTTCCAGACAGCGGCCGACATTAACTACAAAATTGCCTCAACGGGAACTGCTTCTGTTTGAGCCGTTCCAGGAAAAACGGGCCGAAGTGACTATTTTTGGTAAGCCCCTCCCCCCGTCAAGT
The DNA here is from genome assembly GCA_004023785.1 of Mungos mungo. Classification (NCBI taxonomy): domain Eukaryota; kingdom Metazoa; phylum Chordata; class Mammalia; order Carnivora; family Herpestidae; genus Mungos; species Mungos mungo. Next base: position 11,345 of record PISW01012285.1, on the reverse strand, counting down.
TGTAGTTTGGGGACATTCTTCTCACTCCACATGGTCCTGGATCTTCTCACTCCACATGGTCCTGGATCTCAGATGCGCAAGCTGCCATTACACCGTCTGCGGTTCACGCGCCGCCGTGCGGGCCGCGGTCTAGCCTGGCGCCCGCGCGGGAGGTTTGTTCGCGGCAGAGCCCCGCGCTCTCCGGCGGCTTACACACTCGCATGAATTGCTCTTGGTTCAAAGTGGTGTCTGGATGTGAAATGCCGCTCAGCCTGTGCGACTCTGCGCGTTCTTTATAACCTGTCCTCGAAGCCTTGCCTGCAGCTCCGAGGGACGTCAGCCGGGACTCCGTAACGGCCCGGGCGCAAGGGGGGCCCGCAGTGCGTGAGTGCCCGGAAGGCCCCGAGAGCAGGGGCGAGGGGGGACCACAGTGCGTGAGTGCCCGGAAGGCCCCAAGAGCAGGGGCGAGGGGGGACCGCAGTGCATGAGTGCCCGGAAGGCCCCAAGAGCCAGAGGTGGGACCACAGTGTGTGAGTGCCTGGAAAGCCCCCGAGCAGGGGCGAGGGGGGACCGCAGTGCGTGAGTGCCCGGAAGGCCCCGAGAGCAGGGGCGAGGGGGGACCGCAGTGCGTGAGTGCCCGGAAGGCCCCAAGAGCAGGGGCGAGGGGGGACCGCAGTGCATGAGTGCCTGGAAAGCCCCAGAGCAGGGGCGAGGGGGGGGCCAGACCTCAACCCGGCACCTCAGGCGGGATGGGCGGCAGGGACGTGTCGCAGGCGGTGTGCTCCGGAAGGAGCAGAAAGGGATGTGAGGGGCCGTCCGGAAGCTGTCCACAGCCATTTGGGCTCCGGGGAGACTGAGGCGATGGCAGATTTCAGCAAGGCAGTGTTCTGCTGGGGACGCCTGGCGCCCAGTCTCTGGGAGGGTTGGCAGTGTGGGGTCAGGGCAAGGATCCTCTGGGCACACGGAGGCTTGGGAGGGAGCCTCAGAGCCGAGCTGAGGGTTGAACAGGCCGCCCAGTGCCAGGCGGGGATCCCCAGGCAGCCCCGTGGTGGAGCTTCTGGGGGTGGAAGTGAAGGTCTGTGCGGGTCGCTGGGGGCGGTGGGCACAGTGGGGCCGGGGGCGGTGGGCATGGTGAGAGGCGGCCGGGCAGAGGCAAACTCTCCCTGGGCTGGGCGGGCACCTGGCTGTCTGGAGGCTGTGCTGGCAGAGGGAGGCCATGAGTGCGGCGGGAGCAAGGGCGCCTCCTCTGTGAGCGCGTGAGTCACCGCACATTCAAAATACAGTACACTTGTCAGAGTCGTGATTTAATGTGAGCCTAGAACACAAAGAGCAGGTGCCCTGTGGCAGGGGCAGAGCGCGGGCAGGGGGCGGGCACCACACTGAGGGGGACAGGGTGTGGGAGGGGTGCGCGCCGTGTGGAGGGGTGCGGGCACCACATGGAGGGGGGCAGGGCGTGGGAGGGGTGCGCGCCGTGTGGAGGGGTGCGGGCGCCACATGGAGGGGGGCAGGGTGTGGGAGGGGTGTGCGCCGTGTGGAGGGGGGCGGGTGCCGCGTGGTGGGGGGCGGGCACCGAGTGCAGGGGGGCGGGGGCGGCGGGGTGCTTGTTTCAGCCCTTCTCCCGGCAGGTGGCAGTGTGGCCAATGCCCTGCGTTTGCTCCTTTTGCATCTGGACCGTCTGGAAGGGTTAAGCTCGGCCCCCACCTCCCGCCAGCAGGGAGGGCGCAGTGGGGAGAGAGGGTCTCAGGTGGCAGGAGGTTTCAGGGGCTGCACTTCACCTTCCCAAGCCCGGGGGGACCGGTGCTGGTTTTGGAAACATCGCGCACGCGTCGGTGGATCTTCTCAAAGCCCTGAGCGGTGAGCAGTGCTCGGGGACCGGCCTCCGTCCACTGGGCCTCGGGCCGAGCCCTCCTGCCACCAGGGACCACACAGCAGTCTTGACGCAAGCTGGCGCCATGTCTTCATCCAGAGGCGGCCGGGGGCTGGGACCAGGTGGGGGCAGCTCTGCCGTCGCCGTGCCCTGGGGGACGGGAGAGCCGGGTGCGGGCCGTGCTCTGCAGCGTCCTGGGACTGTCCCCTGGGCACGTGGACACCGGACTCGGATGAGGGCCTGACGCCATGCCATCCTCACTCGGGCTCAGGCGAACCTCGGGCTCCGGGTGTCCAGAATCTGTCAGCACAGACCAGAATCGCGACCACAGGAGGCACAGAAAAGAAAATCGCCTCTTTTCAGAACTTTATGCAGTTCAATTTATTTAAAGCAGTCTCCACATGGGGCTCGAACTCACGACCCCGAGATCAAGAGCCACAGGCTCCCCCGCTGAGCCCGCCCAGTGCCCCCGTGCGCTCTGAAGGTGCAGACGCGCCCAGAGGGAGCCAGCAGGGCGGACGCCCAGCCCCGGGCTCGTCGCACTGGGGCTGCCTGTTTTGTCCTTTTTGCTGTTTACCTTCCCACGCGGGTGAAGTTTTCTCCGCATGGAGTCCGCACGCCCTGGTGTGACGTTTGTCCGGAGCTCGTCCCTCCCGTCCCCTCCCCACGGAGCGGCTATGCGCACGGCTCCTGGGTGAGCTTCACGCTCGGAGCCTCGTGAGCCGGGGAGTGGCGCTCCTGCGTTTTCAGACGTGCGGGTAGGACGTCAGAGGACGGGAGGCCGCCCCTCGTCCGGGCCTCCGTTCACCTCATCCCTCACGTGGGTGGTGCCTGCCTCACGCGGGCGAGCCTGGCCTCTCCCCGACCTCGCAGGAATGTTCCGGCATTTGTGAGCGCGGCGGCGGCTGCTGTGGGAAAAGCAGAACCAAACCACCCAACCAGTGTCAGGCAGGCACCTGCTACCCGCAAGAGGCTGGAGGAGGCCGGGGGACAGCAGGGACCCGTGTGCCCGCCTGCGGCCATCGCACTGGGTTCTGGGTCCACAGAAGAGGTGCCTCTCCTGCCCAAGCCGCCCCCTCCTGACACTTGGATGGCTGTCACCCGGTCTCCTCCGGGGCTCCCCCAGGGACCGGGGCTTTGTTCACAGGCTCCCAGCCCAGGAGTTGCAAGAAGGTTCCAGGCTGGCTGAGAGAGGACAGCCAGTAGCCAGCAGGGAGAGTGGCCTGATTTCTAGTTTACTGTCCAGAAGGAATGTGTCCCTGGGCGCCGGGGTGGCTCAGTCGATTGAGCAGCCGACTCCTGATTTTGGCTCAAGTTGTGACCTCATGTTTCCTAAGTCTGAGCCCCACATCGGGCTCCACGCGGGGCAGGGAGCCTCCTTGGGGTTCACCCTCTCTGCCCCTCTCCCCCTTAAAATACATAACAGTTTACGGATAAAGAATAAAAGTAAAAAGAAGAAAGGACGCGGCAGTGGTCCCGCCCCCTGGGGAGGCGGCCGTTCCTAAGCAGGTGGCTGTCCCCTGGCGAGGTGCGTGGGGCTGATGTTTGCGCGGCCCCCGGGCGACCAGGCCGCCGCCCTGGCTGCTGTGAACGTGCTGTCAGGTTTGGTCTGCGGCTGGCTCATCTCGGGGTTTTCAGCGAAATCCATTCGGTGCAGGCCCGGGGACCGGCCTGTCTCCGCTCCGGGCAGTGTGAACAAGCCGGCCTTGCCTTCTGCCTCCCTCCCTCGCCAGTCATCTCTGTCCCCCGAGCATCTTCTCCTTCCTCCCTGGACAGTTCCCTTGGGCGACCACCCCTGCGGTGTGAGGACAGCCCTACACAGCACGGAGGCATGGACGCTTGCCTGTGGGCCAGTAAAGCTTTATTTACCCACAGGTCGTGGGCCAGATGTGGCCAACCCCTGGTTTACAGGATCACCTCTTAATCCAACCGTGCCGCTGCCCTGTGGCATCGACGGTCCCCTCCGACTCGGGGAGGGGGGGGGCTGGGGGCTGTATTCCATGGGGGTGGGGAGACTGAGGAGCAGGTGCACACCGGGCTCCCGCTCTGCGGTTCTGTGGGTGCCCTGGGTGCGCTCCAGCCCCTCGGTTCCCCTCGGGGTGACCAGGGTCAGAGCAGGGTTAGGTCCCCTTCGTGCCCTCCCCGGCAGCGGCCGAGCTGACTTGGGACAGTGGGGTGGAGTTGGGCCACCCAGTCTTGAGGGGCAGCCCCAGGCCTCTGCCCGACCTGTCGCCGGCCTCCCTCTCGCAGCTGTGCGACCGGGGCTGTGGCTGAAGGGACACGCGCCACACGAGCAGGAGGTGAGCCCTGTGGCGCTCGGCCGTGGCTCTGAGCCGACGGGGCCCCACGGTCGGGGAATCGGCGCCACGTGTCTGGTGCGGTTTTGCTCTGAGGAGCGTCAAAAGCAGGCTTACGGGTGATCTGCAGGCCAGCAGAGGGGGACACACCCCAAAACCACAGGTCTGCGCCGCCTTGCAAGGAAAGCCAAGATCGACCTCCGCTGTGACTGGGGCTTGACCGGGTTTGCCAACTGAGAAAGTCCCTTGATCCGGGAGTCACCCCGGGCCACCGACGGCCGGGATGGAGGAAGGACACTGCCTTCGCGTCCGCTCCTCCGTTTTCGGACGTCCCCGTCATTTCTCGGCTCCTTAAGGCTCTTGATGCTCCCCCAGAATCAGCACAGTGTCGCTCTCTCTGGCGGTGGCGCTGGGCTCGCCCCGTGCCGGGAAGGCAGCACCACCTGCCGTCTCCGCAGGCAGCCCGGGGCCCGGCAGCGTCTCCCAGGAAGCAGGCGTTGGGGTGAACATCCCTGCGGGGGGTGCAGGCTGTCAAAGGACCCGTGGCGACTGGGGACGAGATTCCTGGTCGTTGTGGAAAATCTCTGTCCTGCGCTTTGAAGTCACCCTCAGGGTCAGAGGGTTAGAATAGCTCCTCCAGGGGCCCGGTGACCTTTGGCACGCGTCCCTCCTGGTGGCCTGCGTGAGCGAACTGTCCGCGCCGGAGGGTAGCAGTCTCCCGCCTCTGCTCCGTGAGCGGGCGTGGCTTTGCGCGGGTGCCCGGTCCCTGGGGAGGCCAAGGTTCTGCGCCCTTCCAGATGCCTCCTGTGGAGGCCGCGGAGAGAGCAAGGGCCGAAGGCTTGCTCCACACGGGCCGGCCGGGCGGCGGCGACGTGTATCAGATCCACCGCGGTAGGTGGTCTGGAGCCGTCTTCCCGGCCGTGTGGGCGCAGCACCCCTGCCCTGAGGAGCCACGAATTCCCTCAAGAGGGCGTTTCTCCAAGATTGTGCGGGAATTTCATTTTAAAAATGGCGTCTTACCGAACTCGAGAAAGATGTTACACAGAAGGAACTAGTGGTGGCTGGTCTGGAGATGGGACAGCGGGTTGCGCGGGGTCACAGCGTCCTCCAGCTGCCCCCCCCCCGGCCTTCTCCTTGTCCCTGCGTCACCCCTGCGTGGGGTCTGGCGGCCGGCTGTCCTCAGTGCCTGCTCACCGCCCTGCCCCCCTCCAAACCTCCTGGGCTCCCGTCCAGCGACGGACACCTCCGTGTGAGTCCCTGGGGTCCACCCAGACTGGCGGCCACAGCAGTCACTCGCCGGAGACTGTCATCCCCTCCCCCGGCCCATGCACCTGCCTGGTCCCCTCGGCCTCCGGGTGCCCTGCAGCTCCTGTCCTGCCTCCATGATTGCCGTGTCTTCACCTCCTTTACCCAAGGGCCGGCTCCGTGGAGGAGTGCTCGCTCCCGTGCTGGGGGCACGAGTGGCCGAATGGGGTTGGCACGGGGTTCTCTGCCACGTTTCCCACGTCAGGATCGGAACCGAGAGCACCTGCCCACGGGCAGGGTCCTGGACGTCTCCCAGAATGATGCCCAGTGACCCGGGCACAGAGCCTAACCCTTCAGTCTGGGCCCCGTTCCTCACGGGCCCTGGAGGGGGGCAGGTGACCCGGGGGCCTCCCTCCTCGGCTTCGTGCCCGCGGGCAGGCTCAGCTGTCCTGGTGACCAGGTTCCCCACGTTGAACCCCTAGTTAGGTCCACGGGGTCTCAGCCCAACCACCCTCTCTCTCCCTCAGGCTGTTCCTGGTCATAGAGTATGTCAACGGCGGGGACCTCATGTTCCACATGCAGAGACAGAGGAAGCTTCCAGAGGAGCATGCCAGGTGTGTGCGGGGGTGGGGGGCAGGCGCCGGGGCTGGAAGGGAGCTGGGGGGACACAGATGTCGCTGTCCCCTGCAAGGGTCAGGCTCCAGAGCAGGCTGGCCCGTCACCTGGAGACGTGGGCTCATCCTGGGCTGGCATGTGCCCACGGCGGCACCCCGGAGCGGTTTTGCCTTTTCCTTGTTTCCAAAATGGGGTGGGGGGGCCGCGCTCCTGCTATGAACTCAGCTGCGTGGGCGTCCGGGCTGCCGGGGGCTCTGGTTCCCAGAGGCGGGGCACTGGCTCTCGGAAAATAACCCACTTCTGTAAAGTGACAGTGACTCTCAGGGCCTCCCGCCCTCCGCAGCCTCGCCCCAGCGGGAATTTCCCCTCCGCCTCCTGCTTGTGTTCCCTGGCCGCCTCCCCTAAGTCAGCCCCACGCAGGGCTTTGAGTCCCCTCACATCCCTTCTGGGGAAAGACCAGTCTGAATCAGGAGTAGCTTGCTCCCCACACAGTGCCGGTTTTTTTTTTTTCTTTTTTCTTTTCTTGAAGTTTATTTATTTTGAGAGAGATGGAGAGCGCACAGTTGGGGGACTGGAGAGAGAGAGGGAGAGAGAGAGAATCCCAAGCAGGCTCCGCATGGTCAGTGCAGCCCGGCATGGGGCTTGAACTCATGAGCTGTGAGATCAGGACCTGAGCAGAGATCAAGAGTCAGAGGCTTAACTGACAGCCATCCAGGTGCCCCACGGTTGTTTTGTTTTTTTTTAATGATGGTGAAATGGATGTGACCTGATAGTCATCATCTTAGCCTTTGTACATGCACAGCCCTGGAGCATTAGATGCATTCACACATTCTGGGGGTCACCCCACCATTGTCTCTGGAACTTTCCATCTCCCCTGCTCCTGGGAGACACTGGCCCCCCAGCCCTACCTCAGGGCCCCCCTCCTGAATGGAATCCTCAGCACGTGTCCTTTCACTGGCTGATGGCCTCAGGCTTCATTGTCAGGAAGGTCCCCTCGGCTGGAGGGACCACGTTTTGCTTACCCCCCCATCTGACTTGCTTCCTCCCGCGGCTGGGCGAATACTGCAGTTATGACGGGGTGAGGGGGGTGCAGATAGCCCTCCGGGACCCCGCATCACATGGTGTTGCCGCGTTTAACCCACTGAGGACCCTCCGTGCTGTGCTCTAGCCAGGTTACGTTCACGCGGTCCTCTCTCCGCATCCTCGCCAGCATCGCTTACTTTCTGTGTCTCACAGTGGCCGTCCTAGTGGGTGTGTGGTGGCCCCGACTGGCACTCCCCTAAGCATCTGGGATGCTGAGCGCCCTGGCGGTCTCAGTGGCCCCGCACGCTGGTGAGCAGGCGCGCACCAGGGCGACCATCCCCAGCTCCTGCCGTCTGCGCGCGGGCCTCTCGCGCAGGCGCCCTGCTGAGTTGGCGCTCCCTCCCCAGATTCTACGCCGCTGAGATCTGCATCGCGCTCAACTTCCTACACGAGAGAGGGATCATCTACCGGGACCTGAAGCTGGACAACGTCCTCCTCGACGCGGACGGCCACATCAAGTTAACGGACTACGGCATGTGCAAGGCGAGCACCCCGCCTGACCCCGGGGCTCGCGGTCGGCCCGGCGCCTTGACCGTCTCCCCCTCGCAGGGTCAGGTGCTGACCGCCCAGTCCGCACAGCCTGCAGGGGCCCGGGCGAGGCGCCTCCTGCCAACCGACCTCAGATGGTTTTCTTCCTTCCTGGTAACCGACTGTGTCCCCACAGGAAGGCCTGGGCCCTGGCGACACCACCAGCACCTTCTGCGGAACCCCGAATTACATCGCCCCGGAGATCCTGCGGGGAGAGGAATATGGTGAGCGGGGGCTGTGGGCGGGGCTACTGGCTGTGGGGGCGGAGCTACTGGTTGTGGGCGGGGCTGTGGGTGGGACGGGGCTGTGGGGCAAGGTGGGGGGCGGGGCGGGGCTGTGGAGCAGGGGTTACCCAGAAGCCCCTGCAGCCCCTGAAGACAGCAGAGAGCGCATCTGCGCCTCTTCTTTCTCTGGGTTTGAAACAAAAATGAGATTATGATGTGTGTGCACTTTGTGCGTGTGTGATGATGTGTTTTGGTGCATGTTTGCACACGTGTGCACACCCCACACTTGTGTCATAATGTTTTCAGTGGAACATATCACAAATATCAATTATTTTTAACCATTTTTTTGCCATGAAAATAGCGGGCTGGCTGGGTGGGTCACCTGTCATCTGGGGCTGGGGGTGCCCAGGAGGTGCTGTCACTGAAGTCGCTGAGTAGCCAGGCAGGGAAAGACAGCCGGCAGGTGGGCCGAGCATGTTGAAGAATCTAGAAGCCGGCCGGGGACGGGATCCTGGACGGGATGGGGGCCGGCCGCCGCAATAAAACTGTTAACCCTGACAGAGTGACTAAAACCGTGAATGTAGAAAACTGTGGGAAGCAGGTTTGTTTGTTTGTTTTTTAAGTTTTTGTTTTTGTTTTTTTTTTTGAGAGAGAGAGGGAGAGAGAATCCCAAGCAGGTTCCCCATGGAACCCTATTTGGGGCTTGAACTCACAAACTGTGAGATCAGGACCTGAGCTGAACTCAAGTGTTGGACACTTAAACTACTGAGCCTCCCAGGCGCCCCCAAAAGTTTCTGCAGTCTTAGATAAGGGAATTTTGCAGGCTCAGGTGAGCTGAGGAGGATGAAAAGGAGGGCTCACGCTCCGTGTTCCGTGTCTGGTGTGGTTGGAGGGGCCACACGCAGGATTAAAGGGCCAAACGACAGTCTGGAAACCCAGGAAGCTGGCAGGTGTAGAGCCAATGGCCCTGATGTGAAAACAGCTTTGCAACTAGTTAAGAAAAAAAAGACGGGCCCCAGAAGGGTGGGCAGAGGGGCGGCCAGGCCGCCCGGGAGCGCGTGCACACCGCCCCACTCGGCTGCCTCCCCCCCTGCGGCGGGAGCACACCCACCCTGCAGCCGTGCCCTGCGTCCCTCCAGGGTTCAGCGTGGACTGGTGGGCACTGGGCGTCCTGATGTTTGAGATGATGGCCGGGCGCTCCCCCTTTGACATCATCACCGACAACCCCGACATGAACACAGAGGACTACCTTTTTCAAGGTGTGTGGGCCGCCAGGCATCTCCCAAGGGTTCAGGTACCTCCCCCAGGCTGCGCGTGGGGGTCTGTCCCCGCCTCCCCGAGCAGGTGTTTCCTCTTTGGGGGGTTACAGATGGAAGGGTCCCAGGCTGGTCCCTGCAGCGCCATGGAAGGCACAGCCTGGCAGACCGGCTCTCAGGGAGGCAAAGGCTGCAGGGGGGGAGTGGGAGCGCCACCAGGAATCACAGCCAGCCCTGCTTTAGCACACACTCCTCCCTGTCCCTGCTCAGTGTGGCCCTAGAGGCCGGGGTGCACGGGGTCCTGGCCACGGGCTTCCAGAATGCAGAACACCTGCCGGTGGGGTGCTGGCACCGGGGAGCACCGGCTCCTCATGGCGCCCTCTGGCGGTCATGTGCGGAGGCGCCCACGTTTGTGAGGATGCTCTTGGTCTCTGTGTGATCCTGAGTGTGTGATTGTGTGCACATTCGAATAGTGGGGTGGGGTGGGCGGGACTCTCTGTGGGCGATAAACCCTGCTGGAGGGGGGGAGGAGGGGCAAGGGCCCTGAGAGCGCCCTGGACGCTCTTGCTCAGAAAGGGTTTGGAGAGCCCTGCAGACCTCCCAGCTCCTGGGTGGCCGGGCAGAGCACACAGTGGGTGGCGCCGGGAAGGACCCAGGCCCCTCACCAGGGCCCCGATCGTTGCAGTAATCCTGGAGAAGCCCATCCGGATCCCCCGGTTCCTCTCGGTGAAAGCCTCCCACGTCTTGAAAGGATTTTTAAACAAGGTACGCTGTGGCCGCCCTGACGCCCCATCCCGCCTGGGGCCGCCTGGGCTGACCGGGCGCTTCCAGGGTCCACTGCGGGACACCTGGGGGGGTGTCTGCCTCCTTACGTGACCTCTGTCCCGTGAATCATCAGTGGTCAGTCACACTTGCCAAAACGTAAGGATGAGAAATTATGCCAGAGCCTAACGTGTTGGGGGGAGAATTTCTAGTGATGGCAGCGTGTGCGCGTCACCGGGCTGTTAAGACAGGCCGCAGGCGCTTCGAGGAAGCCCTTGCGGTCATGGGTGGCAGGAAAGCCGGTTTTCCTCCTGGGGTGACCTGGGGCTTCTTCGCTCCATGCTGACCTGTCCTTACTTGAACTCTGACCCCTAGGATCCCAAAGAGAGACTCGGCTGCCGGCCCCAGACTGGATTTTCCGATATCAAGTCTCACGCCTTCTTCCGCAGCATAGACTGGGACCTGGTAAAGCAGAAGACGCGTCCCCACCCACCTCGCCCCGGGGGATGGAGGTGAAGGGCCTCGGGGCCTGGGCCCCGGAAGTGATTTGGAAGCACACCTGTTCACCTGTGATGAGCCCCTGGGGACGGTGGCCCCAGGTGGTCCTGGGCCAAGTCCTGCCTGGGAGCCCCCTAGCACGCACCATATGGCCTGGGGCCCGCGTGGGGACGCCCGTGATCTGCGACCACACCGCCCAGTCAGTTCGCGGTGGGAGGCGGCCCTGAGGGGGTCTCCCAGCCTCCTTGTTGGCTTCGCGGAGCTGCCCTTCCTGTCCCCGTCCTGTGGGCCGTTCCGACCTCTGTGCCAGGGCTCCCGGTACTGAAGAGAAATCGAACCAAATACATAGATGGCTGCAGGTTACAGAAATACCACGTTTACAACCCGCTCCTGGGGAAAAGGAGATTAGCTCATACATGTTGAGCTTTCGCTTGAACCAGATCAGGTGGAGGCCCCCCTCTGGGGCGGTGTGGTGCCCCCCCACCCCCACCCCAGCTGCGGTGGTGGCCCCTGAGCCAGCCCTGAGGACCGGGGAGGACCGCGCCCAGCCCCGTGGACGGAGCCGCTCCCCTCCGTTCCACCTGGTCACTGTCACTTCCGACCGGAGGACGGTCGTCTGTCTTCTGTGGGGAGAAGGGCCAAGCCCATTCCCAGGACCCTGGCCGCCCGCCTGCCACACGCAGCCCTCTCCAGGCCCCGGCTGGGCGGTGTCAAAACAGCAAGCCCCTCATCCTCGGTGTAGACACAAATACTTAGAGCATATTCAGAGCACATGCATTTTTTTAAAGTTATAGGTTTACTTTTTTTTTATTAATAGTTTATTACAAACTTGGTTTCCATATAACACCCAGTGAGAGCACACGCGTTTTTAACCAAGAGGCTGACTTTGAGGGGCACCTGGCCGGCTCAGTCAGTGGAGCGAGCGACTCTTGATCTCAGGGTTGTGAATTTAAGCCCCACGTTGGGCATAGAGCTTACTTAAAGGGAAGAA
>PISW01012284.1:0-33750 GCA_004023785.1 Mungos mungo | reverse complement strand
TGAATAGTCAGTTTGCCTGAAACTCTTTGAACCAAGGACCTGGGACAGGATGAGCTGGTGGAAGGCGCAGAACTTGGAATGAGGAAGTTCGGTCCCTCACCTGAGGCGCGTTTCTAGTGAGCCTCAGTTTTTCTCCTCGGTGAAATGAGGGATGATCTTCCTTCTCTCACAGGATTGTTGTAAGAATTAAATGAGGTTAGAGAATGAGATCCTGGGCCAGAGCGCGTCAGTCCTGGGGGGCAGAGGTAGACTCAGGGAGGCTTGGGAGTTTCCTACAGGCAGACGGCACTCACCTCTTCTGCTCAGCTACACCAATGATGTTTGAACTCTGCTTGCTCTCTTCATTCCGAGTCTCCCGAAGACGCACCCTTCTTTGGTTTGCTTCTTGCTCTCAGTGTAGACAGTTCTGAGGATAGAAAGTGAAACCAGTCTCGTAGCAGTGTAGAGTGGGGGTCTGGCCCACCCAAGGAGCCTGCTGGGGTGCTGACCTAGCAGGCAGGAGACCCAGAGTCCAGAGATCTCCCCTTAGCCGGTCTGGTCCTGCCTCTGGGCAGTTTTCTACCTGCTTGAGGTGTTCTAGACCCGACAGGCCTAGGTAGGGTGCTTTGGCTTCCTGCAAAGATGTGCCCTGAACTGTGGCCTGACCCGCACGTCTCAGTTCTGTTTTGTGAATTGTCACATGGCAGTTCTTCTGGATTTTTTGCGCTGTTGTCATTTTGTGGCTTTCTTGACAGTTTTAGGCCACAGTTGTCTCTTTCCTGGCCCTGCTCTGACTGCTCCGTGTCAGATTACTGTGTGCTTTTTTTTTTTTTGAGCAGACCCTGACTGGAAAGAGCACCCACTCACTGATAAGCCTCCCTGCCTCCGAGGAATCCTCTAGTATATTCAGTTAATTGGCTAATGTTGCCGAAGAGGATTGGATGCCAGGGTCTCAGAGCCAGAGAGCCTGAACTTGCCCTGCAGGGCTGTGTAGGTTGGCCTTGAAGCTACCCAACCTCTAGGATCAGACACAGGGACTCTGTAGCAGTCTCTTTCCCCAGTGCCCTGGTGGCCAGAGCGTGGGGCTGCTCTCCAGAGGAGGCTCCTGAGAATCCCAAGTGGGGGGTGGGGGGGAAGTGGTGGAGGGAGAGCCAGTCAGATGGGCGGTGGCCAGGGGCCAGGCATTCTCCCTGCTGGTCTGTTGTGCACTGATCAGAGCTGGTTTCGGGGGGCCATCCGCCGCACACACCTCCCTCCCTCTGCATATCCACACTTAGGAAGGTTGGTGCTGGGTCCCATTCACCCTCTGTCAGATCCAGAAACCAGAGCTTGAATCAGAGCATCTTTCTTCATTTGGGACCACCCTGATGCTTTCTTGCACCCCATTATCTGGCCCCCACCCTCAGCTGAAGAGCCCTCCTCCTAGCACCCCCCTGCCCACTCCCCAGCCTCCCCTCAGCCCTAGCTCACACCGGTCTCTTCCGGAAGGGCGGACATCATCCTGGCGGAAGGTGGTGGATCCTGCCACTTCACAGCCCTGGAGCCTTGGGAATTTCCTTGACCTGGGTCAGCTTTGGTTTCATACCTGTGAGATCTGGAGAATAAAAGAGCTCTCCTAGGGTGGTTATGAGGCATGAAGGAAGTCACATATGTAAACAGCACAAAATCTATTTAGCATGTCTTCATTTTATAACTTTTTGGGGCCACAGGTTTTTGAGAACAGACACAGTGGTGACCTAGATTTTGGTGTCCCTTCATGCTTGGCAGTGTGGTCACTAGAGATCGGTTTAGACGGGAATGTGCCTGCCCAATCATGGTCCATCCAAATGGCTGGGGAGCAGGGGTTGGGGGAGTCCCAGCGAGCCAGCAGCCCCCTGGGGTTCAGGCTGAAGCCCTCCCCACCCAGGCCACCCCCAGGGGGAAGCCTGTGCCCTGAGGGATTTACCTGTGTCCTGACATTAGGTACCTGAGCGGACTCCTTCAGGCAGCTCTGCCTTTGCTTATAGGCTTGGATGGCCACACCCCCTGCGGTCGGGATACCATTTATCCTGGGTACTGTCAGGCCCTGTGCTTGGCGTGTTCCAGTTCACAGCCTCCACTGGAGAGGTCTGCTCTGGTCCCCGCCCAGCATGCCTCAGTGGCTAGTGGCAAGTGGAGATTTGAACCTGTGTTGTTTCCCTTTAGGCTTGTCCCTGTGCTGCTCAAGCTGGACCCTCATGCCTGGACGGGAAGCCGCTATGTAGCAAGAGGCCCTCCCCTTGGAAACTCTTTCAGTTGTGCTTGTTCCTGCCCAGCTGGCAGACACCAGGCTGGACCAGGAGTCAGGGGCAGCAGTTTGCAGTTCCAGGCCCTGGACGTGAATTGCAAGCCCCTGCTCCCTGGTCCGTGTGGGCTCTTGGCACCTTCAGCTGCAGCACCCACCTTTCACCCTTAGCTCTGTATCTAAATCAGCCCTTCACTCCCTGCTTTTCTGAGCCAGCATTTGATGAGGCGTGCAGAGCCCTTTCCATGCACTGCTTAGGACAGACCCACCCATGGCACATAGAGCCAAACCCTCAGATTGATTTTCTTTCTTTATTTCCTTCCTTAAAATCCACTCCTGGCTTTTACTTTTGAATTCAGAGGCCTTTGTGTTGCAGTTTGAGGAAGATGGGCTGACCTTGGGGGAGGGCAGGATTGGCTGAGGGTGGTGAGCTGGAACCTGCTCATCTGGCCACCATCTGTGTCCGCAGGTGTCATGTGATCCTCCGAGGGAGCTGCCGTGTGAGTGGAGATGCTCTCGGTGGTGGAGAATGGACTGGACCCCCGGGCTGCCATCCTGGTAGGCAGAAAGAGGCTCATGGGTGGGGAAGGGCGCACGGGACAGCTGTGTCGTGGGTTTTCCTCACTTTGAGGTGATTGAGCACTGTCTGGAAAGCGAGGCCTCAGACTGAGAAAAAGTTACAGCAGAAGCAGGCTCTGAGGAGATCTTGCCCATTCTAGAACATCTCCTTGGTGATAAAATTGGAGTTTATAAAAGCCAATGGTGACTTTAATACAGGCCACCTGAAGACCCGTGATTTCTCAAAGGAAGGCATATATATATGGGGTGCCTGGAAGGCTCACACTGTTAAGCCACCGACTTCAACTTCAGCTCCAGCTCAGGTCATGGTCTTACAGTTTGTGAGTTCAGGCCCCGCATCAGGCTCTCTGCTGTCAGAGCAGAGCCCACTTTGGATCCTCGGTCCTGCTCTCTCTCTGCCCCTCCTCCACAGGCACACATGCATGTACACATTCTCTGTCTCTCAAAAATAGATAAACATTAAAAGAAAAAGCATTAGGGTGCCTGGGTGTCTCAGTCAGTTGAGCGTCCGTTCGGCTCAGGTCATGATCTCACCATCTGGGAGTTCACTGCTGACTCCATCTTGCCCACTTTGGATCCTCTGTCCCCCTCTCTCTGCCCCAGTCACACTCTTGCTCTCTCTCTCACTCTCTCTCAAAAATAAAGTAAACAAACAAAAAAATGAAGGTGTACATATGACCCACAAGGACATGAAAAGGTGCCTAACATCATTAGACATTGGACAAATGCATTCCAAATCACGAGAGCCTTCTTCACACCCCCTCGGACGGCTGGAATCGAAATGACAGAGAAGAGTCCGTGGTGGTGCTGTAGAGAAACTGGAACCCGCGTACATTGCGGGCGGGAACGGAAGATGGTGCAGGCATTAGGAAAACAGTCGGGCAGGTCCTAGAGTTACACGTGACCCAGCGTTTCCGCTTCTCGGCGTGTACCCAAGAGAATTGAAAACATAAGTCCACATAAAAACCTTGAGCATGAATGTTCATAACAGCATGATAGCCACAAGGTGGGCACAACTCAGATGTCTGTTAATCAATGAGTGGATAAATAAATGGTGGTATGTCCATGCAGTGGAAGATTATTTGGCAGTAAAAAGGAACGAAGTCCTGATACGTGCTCCAGTCTAGACAAACCGTGGAAACCTGTTAAGTGAAAGACGCCAGACGCAAAAGACCGCATACCGTATGACTTCATTTATACAAAATGTCCAGAATTGGCAAATCCATAAAGACAGAAAGTAGATTCATAGTTGCTAGGGGTTGGGGCGAAGGGGAACAGAGAGGCGTGACTGCTATTGGGCTCAGTGTTCCTTTTTGAGAAACATGAAAATGTTCTAAAATTAGGCAGTGGCTGTAGTTTCACCATTCTGTGAATACCCCAAAACCACTGAACTGTATAGTTTAAATGAGTGAATTTTATGCTATGTAAATGGTGTCTCATTAAAGCTGTTACATTAAGAAAAAAATTTGACTTTTCAAAGAACATTAACATGAACTGTTAGGGGGAAAATGAAAATAAAACAGTAAAATATTTACCCATAATCCTGTCAGCTAACAATTCAAACCAGTTTTTCTATATTGCTTCCAGTCCATTTCCGAAACACATAGGTAATTTTGACATGCTTATATTACGACAGACCAGTCTTGATCTTTCCAGGATTTTACGTATGTGTGTTTTACAACTGACTTACGTAACTGACCGTAACGGAGTACTTACATGTGCCAGGAACCATGCCAAGTTTGAGGGCGCAGAATGAATAAAACACGAGTCCTGCCCTCAGAGTAGTCCGCTCCCCCCGCCATCCCAACATGCTATATAGATCAGGAAGTATTCATTCTGTTTAACAGATGAGACAGTTAAGCTCAGTGACATTAAGTGAAGTGTCCGAGGTGACCTTGCTGGTGGCTGGCAGAGCTGAGACTAATGGCGGCCTCTAACTACCAGGTCATAGATCTTTCTTTTTTTTCTTTATTTTAAAGTTTATTTATTTATTTTAAGGGGCGCCTGGTGTTTCGATCAGTTATGCGTCCGACTTCTGCTCAGGTCATGATCTCACAGTTCGTGGGCTCCAGCCTTGCTCAGACTCTGTGCTGACAGCTCAGAGCCTGGAACCTGCTTCGGATTCTGTGTTGTTCTCTCTCTCTGTCCCTTCTCCACTCACACTTTGTGTTTCTGTCTCTCTCAAAAATAAATAAACATTAAAAATATTTTTAAATGAAGTTTATTTACTTTGAAGGGGAGAGTGAGCATGAAGAGGGTGGGCAGAGAGAGAGAGAGAGAGAGAGAGAGAGAGAGAATCCCAAGCAGGCTCCACACTGTCAGCACAGAGCCAGATGTACGGCTTGAAGTCACAAACCATGACATCATGACCTGAGCCGAAATCAAGAGTCAGACACTTAGCTGACTGAGCCTCCCAGTTGCCCAGAGGATCTTTCTTCATGTGGACGGCGCTCCTGTTTTCTTGGTACTTTTCCTGTTCCTGTTGTCTTTTCCTGGAATCGTAGTTTCCTGAACAAGGTGGGAAGCTTCACCCCCGCCCCAGAGGCATCACCCAGGCCCCGCAGCTGTAACTGTGATGGGCCAGTGTTTCAACACAAGATTTCTGTGGCCGTCAAGTCACTGAAGTTCAGTCTAAAAAGCAAAACAAAAGAAAAATATGCAAATATCATTGCAAAAAAATATCTCTGGGTAGTTTTCCTTTTTTCCTCTATGCTGTGTCTTTTCTTTCTTTCTTTTTAAAAAGAAAATTTAATGTTTTGTGTTTTTGAGAGAGAGAGAGCGAGCGAGCAAGACAGAGTACAAGTGGGGTGGGGGAGGGAGAGAGGGAGACACAGAATCCAGGGTCAGCTGACAGCACAGAGCCCAGTGTGGGGCTTGAACTCTTGAACCCGAGACCTGAGCCTAAGTTGGCTGCTTAACCATCTGAGCCACCCAGGCGCCCCCATCTTCGTTTCTTATGGTTAGTTTGTGCTAGTTTTGCTGTGTACACACACAGGCAGGCGTGAGCACACGTGTGGGTGTGCGTGTATTTGGCGACAAGCACGTACATGCCAGGGGTCACCGCGGGATCTTCTAAAGGCCTGTGTTGTGTCTGACACGGACTAGGTCATCAAGAAGAAGCTGGTGGGATCCGTGAAGGCGTTGCAGAAGCAGTACGTGTCCTCGGACACGGTGGTCACCAGCGAAGACGGAGATGCCAACACCATGTGCAGCGCCCTGGAGGCTGTATTTATCCACGGCCTGCACGCCAAGCACATCCGAGCCGAGGCCGGAGGGAAAAGGAAGAAAAATGCTCACCAGAAACCTCTGCCTCAGCCTGTCTTCTGGCCCCTCCTGAAAGCTGTCACCCACAAGTGAGATTGCCAGGGGAGGTTTCGCTTTGGGGGGGAGTTCAGAGTGGCGGACACCGGCCTCTCCCAGCCCAGCTGTCCAGAAAGCAACAGGGATGCTCTGTGTTCTAGAACAGAGATGGATGAGGGAGGGGTTGTAGTTAGACCAGCCTCAAGAGCCCCTCAGCCCTCAGGCAATGGCCTGGGGCTGCTGAAGTCCCTGGCTGGTCGCCTTTAGCAATGGCCACCTTTTTACCACACCGTGGTGCGGGTAGGTAGTTGTGACAGAGAATGTGTGGCCTGCAAAGCCTAAAATCTGGACTAAGTGGCCCTTTACAGAAGAGGTTTGCTGACCCTGCCTTAGAACGTATGAACATCTCTATGCTCAGTACTTTACTCCTAACAGGCTGTGGCATTTGTTAAGAAGTCGAATCCAAATCATCTGAATATTCACCCTGAAACATTTGTCTCTGTGGCCCTGCCCCTGCTCCCCGGGCTTTGGACAAGCGGCTGCTGGCACCGTGCCGCTAAGGGCTATTAAATGCCACCTTCAGCCTGAAGGTGACTTGTCAGCCTGTATCTTCCTTTTCGTGCTGACTGCCACTGCCCTGTCCCAGGTTCTGACCTCACTCCTTGGTGACAGTGGCCTTCTAATTGTCCCCCTTATCTCATTCTGTCTTGCCTTATGTCAGTCAGCCAGTCACATTGAGCTTACGCTGACCCGAGCTCATCCCCTGAGCCCTGCGGAGCATGCTCTCGAATGGATGAGACGGGCTCAGGGCACTATGATAGTCAGAGGAAGGGCATTTACCTGAGACCAAGGGTTTGGGAACTGAGTTTGGTGCACGGCCTTATCCAGAGCGGCCCACCCAGAAGTCTGCAGAACCTCGGTCAGGTTTGTTCCCTGTGCAGAAACTCTCAGGCTCCCCAGCGCTAGCCTGGAGTCCCATTCACTTCGTTGGGGCCCCAGAATCTGTATCCTGACCAGGTTCCCGGGTGATTCTGACACACAGCCAGTGTTTCCCCACTTTGCCTCACCATTGGATAAGACCCTATGTTATCTGCCTTTGCAGCCCAATCAACCGCCCCCCCTCCCCAAGCTGTAATGGGAGTGCTCACCGCTCAGGTTACAGAGCTGCTGCTTCCCTACCCCTGGGGCCTTTTTTCTGTCAGTCCTTGGTGCCTAGAAGGTTCTCCTTCCATCTTTGCCTCTTGTAATCCCTTAAGGCCCAGCTCAGATACTGCCTTTCCTGTGACATTTTTCTTACTGCAACCTAGAAACAATTGCCTTCCCCCAACCCCGCCTCTACTAATGACAGGGTTCACCTCCGTGTGCCCTTGAAAGGCGACAACCTGGGCCAAGGGCAGGACCATGTCTGTATCGCGTATCTTCTATCGCGTATCTTCACAGCTCCAAAGACCCGGCTCTTAGGGGCTCATCAGGTGTGTGCTGGGTGAGCAGGTGATGGCTAGGGCGCCTGAGTAGTGGTGACGAAAATGGCAATTATCCTCCATGGCAGCAACCTCAAAGAGGTGGAGATTGTAGCTAAATATCTCTAAATTCTCCATAGAACACTACTGTCCGAGATTTTTTTTCAAGACTACATATACTTGCAGTCGTTATTACTGGCTCTTGCTAGCCGCTGGATAAAATAATCCTCCGTGATTTGAAATCATTTCTTGAGCCAAGCCTGTCCTTCCCATCCCCAGACACATCATCTCGGAACTGGAGCACCTGATCTTTGTCAGCACGGACGTGGGCCGCTGCCGGGCCTGGCTCAGGCTGGCGCTCAATGACGGCCTGATGGAGTGCTACCTGAAGCTGCTCCTCCAGGAGCCCGCCCGCCTGTGCGAGTACTACCAGCCCACAGCCCTGCTGCGAGACGCCGAGGAGGGCGAGTTCCTCCTCAGCTTCCTGCAGGGACTGACGTCCTTATCCTTCGAGCTCTCCTACAAGTCGGCCATCTTAAACGAGTGGACGCTTACCCCACTGGCTCTCTCTGGGCTTTGCCCACTCTCCGAGCTCGATCCCCTCGCCACCTCTGGGGCAGAACTACAGCGGAAAGAGTCTCTGGATTCAATTTCCCATTCCTCAGGCTCGGAGGACATCGAAGTCCAGCACTCGGGCCATAAGATCCGACGGAACCGGAAGCTCACGGCCTCTTCCCTCAGCCTGGACACGGCCAGTTCGTCCCAGCTGTCTTGCAGCCTAAACTCTGATAGCTGCCTGCTCCAAGAGAATGGCTCCAAGAGTCCAGACCGTTCCGAGGAGCCCATGTCCTCTGACTCCGACCTGGGGACAGCAAACGCCGATGATGCAGACCCGTCTCTGCAAGAGTAAGTGCCCTTCGCCTACTCCTCCTCCCCCTTCCTTCCTTCCTTCCTCCTCCTCTTCCTCTTTCTCCCCCTTCCTATAGCATGTGACTATCTGTCACTGGGCACTGACCTCTCTGAGGGCATAAAGGAAGGGGGGATCGTCTCTTGTTCGGGGCCTGGCGCTGCTGGGACTGTAATTGGAGGCAACATGGGGCAGTGAGGAGATGGATTTCGGGAGGGCTCAGAGCCGGCTCAGGCTCCAGCTCTGCCCCTGGTGGATCTTCGACAAGTTAACCTAATTTCTCTGAGGCTTAATGTAAAATATTGCCTCAAGAGGAGAGGAAACTAGTAGGGCAGAGTTAGATTTACAACTTCCAAAGGATGCAGGGAAGCACAGTGCATAAGGGCGCCCCTCTGCGACCTCCCAGAAGGCCTCTGAAGGACACAGAGCCTGAGTGAGGCCTGGAGGAGGTGGCGGGACAAAAGGGGCCAACCAGGTGTGTGGAGGAAGAGTGCAGGGAGCAATGAACTTGACAAGAGAAAGGACCCTCGGCGGAGCTATCTCGTTTTAGAAAACTTTTTCTATTTGCGTATAGTTGACACACAATGTTCTGTTAGTCTCAGGCGCACAGCATAGGGATTCCCCATCTCTCTGTTTTACACCGTGCTCGCCACAGCAGAGCCTTCTCCATTCAGGCCCCTTTGAAACATTAAGTTTTTAACAGATTTATGGTAAAAAAAAAAAAAAAAAGTCTTCCCCACCTTTGTAACCATAATTATTAATTCTTTACATCTTTTTTTCATTTTTTTAAAAGTTTATTTTTGAAAGAGAGAGAGAGAGAGAGAGGGAATGAGCAGGGGAGGGGCAGTGAGAAAGAGGGACAGAGGACCTGAAGCAGGCTCTGCGCTGACAGCAGAGAGCCCGATGTGGGGCTTGAACTCACACTGTGAGCTCATGAGCTAAGCTGAAGTCAGACACCTAACTGGCTGAGCCACCCAGGTGCCCCTTTATATATCTTTTCCTGATGTCTCTAAGTTCATCTAACAAATATGAGTAGACTTTTTAAATGTCTTTTCTATTTCTCATCTCTGCCCTCTCCCCACAAAAGCTATTACGAATATACTGTGTAACATCTTGTTTTGGAAGAGATCATATCAGAGATTTTGTTCTGGGGTTTCATATCACAGTTTCTTCTCTTTTTTTTTTCTTCCTGTGGCATGTGTTTCCATTGTATGAAATGTACCTTAGTCTGTTTGACCAGCCCTGTATTTAATAGACATCAGAGTTCAATGTTTCTATAAATAACCTTGTGTACGTGGTCTTTTAATTCTGTGCAAGTGTCTGTGTTCAGTGAATTCCCAGAAACAGAATTGCTGAGCTAAAGGATAAATTAATCTGTAATTTTCATAGATAGTGCCTGTTTACACTCCGTCAGGAGTGTACCCGTGCCCCTCAGCCTCGTCAGCAGAAGGTATTATCAAACTTCTGGATTTGCTCATCTAAGAGATAGAACATGGTAAACTTTTTTCTTCTGAGAGAGAGAGTGTGCGCACGGGTGCGTGAGTCGGGGAAGGGCAGGGAGAGAGAGGGAGAGAGAGAATCCCAAGCAGGCTCCTCGCTGTCAGTGCAGAGCCAGACGCAGGGCTTGATCCCAGGAACCATGATATCATGACCTGAGCCAAAATCAAGAATCAGACGCTTTAACTGACTGAGCCACTCAGGCGCCCAAAAAATTGTAAACTTTTCTTAAGTGCTTCCTTCAACCAGACCCATGTTCCATCAGCTGGCATCTAGAACCTTCTTTTCCACTCCTGTGTGCTCCTACCCTCTTGGTTCATTAAAGTCCTACCAGGTTTCCCAGCTGGTGTGGGAATAACCCCAGGTCGGGGGCCGGTACAGGCTGGCTTGCAGCGGGATGCAGCTCCAAGCCCTGTCCTCCCACTTACAAGGCCAGGAACGGCAGGCCAGTTGCTGGCTCTGTGAGGTTGTTTCTTGTCTGTAGAGCGGAGGTTTCTTCATAGGACTGGGAGAGACTTGCACACGGAACGGTACCTTGGCGACGGATGACGCAGCGTCTGAGCAGCAGAGCCCCTTAGACAGAACTTTCAAACCTCAGACAGAAGAGTTTAGGTGGAATGTCCTGGAAGGGAACAATCCCCGCTCTGTCAGCTGGGCCGATGGTGCAACTTAGGTTCATTCACCTGAGCCCTTCCTCATCTCGTCTCTCCTCCTCCCCCAGGCCAGCCCTCGGCCCTCTATCGCCTGCCTTGCTTTTATCTTTCATGAGTCTCGTGACTGGAAAATTCCAGCTTAAGGCCGTTGAATCAGTGACCATCCACCCTGTGTGGGAAGTGTCACCCTGGGCCTTGTGGGGACGTTGAGGGAAGAGGGTCAGGAGGTGCAGACCAGCACCGGGCAGTGGTGCACGGAAGCAGCCAACGCCGTGTGCACAGATGCACGAACGCACATCCACCATCACTCTGAGCGCTGGGCTTGTGAGCGCACACTCACACACACCAGCTCTTAGGGGGTATGTCTGAGGGTGAAGATTCCATCAACCCTTAAGAGTTCACTTATTTTTATTGTACTACTTAAAGATTTGGTTTTTTGTGTGTTTTTTAAAGTTTATTTTGTGAGAGAGAGAGAGAGCAGGAGAGGAGGGGCTGAGAGAGGGGGAGAGAGAGAACCCCAAGTAGGCCCAGCACTTACAGTGCAGAGCATGATGTGGGGCTCGATCCCACAAACCATGAGATCATGACTTGAGCCAAAATCAAGAGTCCGATGCCTAACCTACTGAGCCACCCAGGTTCCCCTAACTTATAGATGTTTTGATTTTACAGTTGTAAGAGTTATAAGCACAAGGTATTTATGCCTTATTTTAAGTTACAAATACTTAAATGATAGGAGCTCCTGGGTGGCTCAGTCAGTAAAGCGTCCAGCTCTTCCAATTTCAGCTCAGGTCATGATCTCACGGTTTGTGGATTCAAGCCCCATGTTGGGCTCTACACTGACAGCACAGAGCCCACCTGGGATTCTCTCTCTCTCCTCTTCTCTCTGCCCCTCCTCGCCACATGCACATGCACATTTTCCCTCTCTCTCTTAAAATAAATGTTAAAAAAATGTTTTTTGAAATCATCTGCGACTTAAACATGAAATACAAAACATGTAACATTCCAATGAAATGTATTAACTTTATGTTTTCTGGAAGCCAAATTGCAGTTTGCCTTGTGAATAGACTGATGCCCTGAATAGATTCTTTTGTGTTGGTTGGGTCTGAATCATAGTGGTCACTGAAAAGCCCAGGGAGGGTCTGGTGGTTAGGAGTGTGGACTCAGGAGCCGGACTGCGGGAGCCTTCTTTTAGCCAGCTCCGCGACCTCGGGCCAGTTACTCATCTTGATGTCCTCATCTGCAAAATGGGGATAAGAATGCTAGGGAGATTAAACGGGTTAAGGGATGCAGAGCACTTAGAGCAGTGCCGGTCACAGGGGGCGTGCTGGATAGGTGGTGTCGTTACCATTTTACTGCCGGGGTCCCCGTGACGTCAGTTCTCATGCTACCGTCTCCTTATTCGCAGCTGCAATTCCGTGGTTAGTGACAGTGGTCAGTTGTCATTGTCATGAGGCCTTCTCTTGGGAAGGATTCCTCGCACACGCAGCCCCCTCCTGTACTCTCATGAGCACCCCCGACTGTCAGGTGACTGACGCGCTAGCCCGCGTGCTCGGGGAAAGCGCAGGCTCAGAATCGCTTGGCAAGGGGACTTTATGTGGCGGACATGCAGATTCTCCAGCCCATGCTTTTATTTCACACCTGCCTCTGCGTACACTTAATACACATACGTATACAACATGTATATTTTTTCAGACTGTCTTCCAAAAGAATTTTTACACTTTTTGAATAGACCGTTTTTGAAAAGCACTGGCCCTGAGCTGGACAGAAGCGGAAGGACTGGGGCGGTCTCATGGGCTCAGCCCTATGTTGCATTTCCTTCCAAAGTTTTGAAACTCCCCTTTCTTTCACTTTTCCTTCAAAATCTCATCTCTAGCACTTTTTTTCCACTTGAGGTACATGTCTCTTATTCTCTCTGGGCCCCACCGACTAGCTCTGGTTCTGGTGAGAACTCTGTGAACTTGATCTCATCTTGCCCATGGTGTTGATTTGGTGGGAGATGCTAATTTATCACACAAGCTTCTTGCTGTTGGGTGGTGTTTCTTCATTCCACCACCCAGTCCACGCCATCATTAAAATGTGTCTTACAGATGACGATTCGTTTATACCGTTTTGGTAACGCTAATGAATATTTGCCTCATTCTCTTTCCTTACCTTTTTACATTCATGTGTGCAGGGGCTAAGCAGTCTTACCAACGGTGATAAGAACCACGGCAGTAACAAATTGAGGTTAATGTTTATTGAGTACTTACTTTGTGCTAGACCCTCTGTAAGCATTTTGCCTGTATTATCTCATTCAGCCTTGAACACGGTCATAAACGGTGGGTGCTGTTACCATGCCGGTTTTACAGGTAAAGGACTGAAGTCCGTGAACTTTAGGAACCTGTTGTGGAGCCACAGCAGGGTGCCAAGCAAAGCGGGGACTCTGGAGCCCTGCTCTTAATCAGTCACTCCACCTCCTCTTGGGACTCCACGAGGAACTGAAACCTCACAGGGGACATTTGTCACAGATCTCCCTAGTTCATTTCAGATGAGATCGGGTGCATTCAGGGTGGTATGGCCATAGACCCTAGTTCATTTCAGAAAGTGGCCCCATTCTGTCCCAGTGCTTTGGACACGTTTTTGGTTTTTGGTTTTTTAATTTTTCTTAATGTTTGTTTATTTTTGAGAGAGAGACAGAGCACAAGCAGGGGAGGGGCAGAGAGAGAGGGAGACACAGACTCTGAAGCAAGCTCCAGGCTCTGAGCTGGCCTCTGCAGTTGGTTTTTAAATGTCTCTAGCTGGGGAAACTACCCCTCTGTTTCCAGAACCCGTTAGTGCCTCAGTGCCTGCTCGCTGCAAGCTGCACTCTTGGAGTCCCATTGGTCTGTTTTCAGAGTGAGGCTGATGGCAAGAGCCCGCACCCGCCAGCCCGCCTCCCCTGGAACTGTTCCCCCAACACAGTGACACCTCCCCCTGCTCGTTTGGTGGATGGGATTCACATACCATAAAAGTCACCATTTTAAAGTGTCCGACTCAGGGTGCCTGGGCGGCTCAGTGTGTTGAGCAGCCGACTTTGGCTCAGGTTGTGATCTCATAGTTCGTGAGTTCGAGCCCCTCGTTGGGCTCTGTGCTGACAGCTCAGAGCCTGGAGCCTGCTCCCGGTTCTGTGTCTCCCTCTCTCTCTGACCCTCCCCTGCTCATGCTGTGTCTCTCTCTCTCTCAAAAATAAGTAAACGTTAAAAAAAAATTTTTTTTAATTAAGCATCCAATCCAGTGGCCTTTAGTATATTCACAAGGTTGTGCAATATCACTATGACGTCATTCAAGAACACTTTCATCACCCTATAAGGAAACCCCTTACTCATTTAGCTATGGATTGACCCATTCTGGACATTTACTATAAATGGAATCATACACTATGTGGCTTTTTGTGACCTCCTTCTTTCACCTAGTAGGTTTTCACAGTTCACCCATGTTGTAGCATGGGTCATGACTGAATAATATTCCATTGCGTGGCGACACCACTATCTTTTCATCAGTTAGTGGTCATTTGTTCTATTCCTACTTTTTTGTCTATTATAAGTCATATTACTATAAACATTTACATATAGGTTTTTGTGCGGACATTGTCTTTTAATTCTTTCGGGTATATACCCATGAGTTGAATTGCTGAGTCATATGGTAACTCTATGTTTAACTTTTAAGGAACTACCAAACTCTTCTCCACAGAGGCTGCACCATTTCACATTTCCACCAGCAGTGTGTAAGAGTTCCATTTTCTCTACATCTTTGCCAACACTTGTTATTCTGTTTTATTTAAAAAAATTTTTTTAATGTTTATTTATTTTAGAGAGAGAGACAGAGTGTGAGTGGGGCAGAGGCAGAGAGAGAGGGAAACACAGGATCCGAAACAGGCTCAGGCTCTGAGCCATCAGCACAGAGCCTGACATGGAACTTGAACCTACAAACTATGAGATCATGACCTGATCTGAAGTCAAATGCTTAACCGGCTGAGCCACCCAGGTGCCCCTCCGTCTTTTTTATTAATAGGCATCTTGGTAGGCATAAAGTAGTATCTTATTATGGTTTTTATTTGCATTTCACTATTATCTAATGATATTGAGCATCTTTTCATGTACTTTCATCTGTATACCTTTAAAGAAATGTCTCTGCAAATCCTTTACCCATTTTTCAATCAGATTATTTGTTCTTATATTATTGAATTGTAAGGGCTCTGTATATTCTGGATACTAGACCCTTATCAGAGATATGATAATACTAGTATAGATGTGCAGAGTTTCTTCCTGTTCTATGGCTAATCTTTCTACTATCTTGATAGTATCCTTTTGAAGCACAAAAGCTTTTAGTGTTGATAAAGTCCAACTTACCTATTTTTTATTGTCTGCTTATCTGTTGGATGTCATATAAGAAACAACTGCCTGATCCAAAGATTTATACCTGTTTCCTTCTAAGAGTTTTATAGTTTAGCTCTTACTTTTAGGTCTTTAATCCATTTTGAGGCCATTTTTTTTATATGGAGTGAGGTAGGGGTACAACTTTATTCTTTGCCATGGGACTAGTCACATATTCCAGCAGCATTTGTTGGAAACACGATTCTTTCCCCACTGAAATGTTTTAGGTTAAAAACCAGTTACCCATAAATGTATGGGTTGGTCACCAGTGCTTGACTAGCATGTCTTGAAATGTTGTTTGGGGTTAGGATATTGTAGATATGAGCACAGCTCAGCCAGAAGACATTAAGGTAGAAACTTGAGTTCTAAAATCTTCATTTCCATAAGCCCACACAAAGGGGGGTTTGGCATGTCTTCTGACCCAGTCTATGCCATGAGGGCAGATATATGCCATCTCTTGGGCCCCAGGCGGCTTTGTTGTTGTATGGATCTGCGTTTGCCCATGCCATACTCTATGGGTTCACAAGCAGAGGAGGAGACGGCAAATAGGCTTACTTTAGAAACAGAATGTGGATTCTCAAAAGCCTCTGGAGAAGGGAGGCAGCCACCAGCCAGTGCACGTTTTAGAAGCCCAGAAGTATGTTTTCATGTGCATGTGCGTGTGTGTACCTGTGTCTGTACACAAAGACAGTACCCTGGCTCCCCGTAGTCCCTGACGCACCCCTGAAGGGCAGAAAGAGCCAGGCCCCTGGAGGAGTGAGCAGGTGCACGCCCCATGTATACTTGCGGGCACTCTCCTACACCCTGTGCATGCTGCACTCCGGCCGCAGATCTGGGGACAGGAGGCCTCTCCGTCCAGCTCTGCGGGAGACCAGTGCTTGCACCTCATCCCAGCCCTGCTGCCCGGTTACTGGTCCGGGAACAGAGGGGGTCCTCACGTTACCAGAGTCCATGTCCCCAGGAAGTGGGTTCCTGGTGCCTCAGCTGCTTGCCCTCGGAGGGGGCGGGGAGCCCCGCTCAGAGACACTGTTCACTGAGGCTCTCCCATAGCAGCTTGAGGAAATGGCTGCTCGCCCAGCTGTTCGCTTGGCGGAGCAGCCTCTCCAGGCCCTCAGCAGCCTGGTCAGAAAGCAGAAGCAAAGGGCAGTCCATTTCCCTTCACACCAGTCTCTTCCTTCAGCTTTGTGAGCGTTTCCCGGGCCCCCCAGCTCCCTCGGCCACCCGCTCTACCTCAGTCCCGGCTGGGGACACCCCCCGTGAGCAGTGTCAGAGGAAGGCCCTGTGCAAGCAGAGGAGCACAGGGGCTGACGAGGATGTTTCATTTTCTGAAATCCCAGAACCGCTGTTTTGCAATCTTACCACTGCCCCGATAGCCTGGGGCATTCTAGCTGACAACTTGTCACACTGGTTTCTTTGTTCACAAACTTGCAGGGTATTGTCGGAATTCAGCAAAGCCCAGGTAAACTCTGTGCCAACCAACGGACTGAGTGGAGAACTGGAGATTCCCACGGGGCGGGCCTCGCCGTCCCTCCCCGGCCTGGAGGCCAGCGTCCCTTCTGGTGTGCCCGCAGGGCCCCTCCCGACACAAGCATCCTCTGGGACTCAAGAAGGGGACCGCAAGCCGCAGCCGCCTCCCCTGGCACCTGGCACCCTGGGCTTGCTGCAGGTGGGCACTGCCAAAGCTGTCCCCTCGGCGAGAGTTTTAGGCCCGAGGCCTTCCAGTCCCGTGAGAGAGGTGGTGGCCAGAGCAATCAGCCCGGAGAGTGGGCAGCAGGAGCCCCCGGAGGATGACGGAGCTGCACGGGGCCTTGGGGTGTCCTCACCCACCAGCCCGGTGAGTGACGTGAGCTTTTCGGGGGGAGGTCTTGGGGTATCCCCAGCTAGCGGCCCCGAGTGGTCTCTGCCTTGTTTCTATTAGTCCTTCATGAGCCAGGCACAGTGCCAGTCCCTTCCCAGGGTCTCTCTTGTCATCTCACATCGACCCCGTAGAGAAGGTCATTCTCATCTGACCACAGACCCTGCGCTTAACTGCTGCCACTTGCCAGCCTGAGGCCTCAGGCCGGGCACTTTGCCTCGAAGAACTTTGGTTTCCTTCTCAGCACTTGCTGTTATTAATAATTCAGATTTTACAGAATACCAGACTTTGAGAATGCTCATCTTGCAAAATGAACCAGATTTAGAGCGGCACCTTCCAATATGGTAACCATTAGCCACACGCGGCTGTTGAATAAGCGTTTGAAATGTGGTTAGTCCAAATTGAGATAAGCTATGTAAATTAAGCACCAGATCTTGAAGCTTCATCTGAAAAAAAAAAAATAGAATGTGAATGTGAAATATCACAATCATTTTTTATTGATTACATATTACAATGAAAATATTTTTGATATGAAAATTACTTACACGTGTTTATTTTTCCATTTTAAAAATGTGGCTAGCAGAACATTTGAAATGACACCTGCGGCTGGAATCCTATTTCTGTTGGGCAGTGCAGTTCTAGAATAAGCCAGTGTACTTTGTTGAGAACCCCAAGGGAAGCCAGCCCTGAGCATGTCCCGCACAGAGCCGTGGGTCAGAGGCTCGAGAACTATCGGCCCAGCGAAGTGGTCATCAAAGCATGGGTGTCCATGCTCTTTGGCCATTTCACATGTGTCCTTGGGTGTGAACAGCCAGGGTGCACGTGGACCTACAAAACCCCAGGTGAACCCCTGCTGCTGTCTGGGGCCCCCCTGGGACGTAGCGTTGCTTCTCCAGCTCCATCCATGCACGCTCTCAACTATCCTGTAGCCTTCAGATCCTGTAACTCAGGATGGGGCCGAGGCTATGAAATAGACTAAGACACACACACACACAGACACACACACACTTTTTTTAAAATAGCTTTATTGAGATATAACTCATATACCATACAATTCTAATTAAAGTGTATCATTCCATGTTTTTCACATATTCAAAAGATTGTACAACCATCACTACAATCTAATTTGAAAATATTTTCATCCCCCATAAAAGAATCCCTTGGGGCACCTGAGTGGCTCAGTTGGTTGAGTGTCCAACTTCGGCTCAGCTCATGATCTCAAGGTTCACGAGTTCGAGCTCCCTAGTCATGCTCTGTGCTGACAGCTCAGAGCCTAGAGCCTGCCTGAGATTCCCCCTCTCTCTGCCCCTCCCCTGCTCATGCCCTATCTCTATCTCTCTCTCTCTAGAAAAACAAATAAAAACATTAAAAGAAAGAAAAGAAAAATCCCTTCCCATTAGCAGTGACTCCCCATCTGCCTCTCCTCCTCTGGACTCCCTCCTCTCATCCCCTGGCACCCATTTGTCTCCTTTGTCTATAGATTTGCTATTCTGGACATTTCACATAAATGGAATCATGTAATGTGTAACCTTTGATGACTGGCTTCTTCCAATTAACATACTGTTTTCAGGATTCATCGCTGTTGGAGTAATAATTGATGGTAGATTCCTTTGTATGAATACGTCACATTTTATTTGGTCCTTCGTCAGTTGATAGACTTTTGGGTTTTCTTTTCCCATTTCATTGGCTATTATAAATAACACAGCAATGAACACTCATGTACAAGTGTTTGTGTGGGTATATATTTTTAATTGTCTTGGATGTGTACGTAGCGGTAGAATGTCTGGGCCACATGGTAACTCTGTATTTAACCTTCTGAGGAACTGCCAAACTGTTTTCCCAAGCAGCTGCTCATCCTGGTGAGGATGTAGAATGTCTTTTTACACATTGTTATTAGCGCTAGCCTAGGGCATGAGCAGTATCTCATTATGGTTTCGATTTGCATTTCTTTAATGACTAATGATGTCAGGCATCATCTTTTTTGTGTGACTTTTGGCCATTTCTAGATCTGCTTTGGAGAAATGTCTATTCTGAACCTTGATCCATTTTTATTTTATTTATTTTTCACTTATTTATTTTGAGAGACAGCAAGCATGAGTGGGGGAGTGGCAGAGTGAGAGAGAGTGCATGCGAGTTGGGAGTGGCCGAGAGAAAAAGGAGGGAGTCCCAAGCAGGCTCCTCGCTGCTAGCACAGAGCCCAGTGCAGGGCTCGAACTCATGAACCATGAGATCATGACCTGAGCCAAAACCAAGAGTCAGACGCTTAACCTGCTGAACTACCCAGGCGTCCTTTGGCCTATTATGAAATTAGATTATTTGTCTTTTTATTACTTTATAATAGTTCTTTATTTATTCTGGATGTATACCTTTATTAGATATATAATTAGCAACTATTTCTTCCCATCCTGTGTCTTGTCATTTTACTTTCTTGGTAGTAACATTTACAGCATAAATGTTTTCAATTTGATTCTTTTGCATATTGATGTACAGTGGTACCAGAACCATTTGCTAAAAAAGACTGTTATTTCTGGGCACCTGGGTGGCTCAGTCGGTTAAGTATCCAGCTTCAGCTCAGGTCATGAACTTGTTCGAGCCCCTCACTGGGCTCCGTGCTGACAGCTCAGAGCCTGGAGCCTGCGTCAGGTTCTGTGTCTCCCTCTCTCTCTGCCCCTCCCCTTCTCTCTCTCTCTGTCAAAAATAAATAGATTTTTAAAAATTTACCAAAAAAAAAAAGACTATTACTTCCCCCTTTAGAAAGTTTTCAAGGAATGATGTAAAGTGATTCTCATTACACACGTCAGTAATTTTATATGGTGTACACTCTATGACCACCATCCAGGTGGAAATAGAGAACATTTCCAGCCCACCAGAAGGCTCTCTCATGCCTCCTCCCATCGTTCCCCTCCAGAGGAAGCCTCTATTCTGACTTCTAGCACCGTAGATTGATTTTTCCTCTAGTTGAACTTCATTCATATGAACGCAGTTGTACAATATGTACTCTTTTGCTTCTTTCACTGAGCATTATGTCTGTGTGGTTCACCTGTGCGTATCGCGTGAGGCTATAGTTTGTTCTGGAGTATTCTACCTTAAGAATATGTCACAGTGCACCTATCCATTCTCCTGCTCACAGACATTTGGGCTATTTCCAGGTTTTAGCAATTCTGATGAAAGCCGATGTGACCATTCTCATATTTGCAGTTCAGAGGAGCTCTGCACTCCTTTCCGGGGGTGTATACCTAGGGGAGGAATTGCCGGGTCACTGGGGAGGCATATGTTTACCTTTAGGAGATACTGCCAAGCAGCATTCTAATCGTGCTTGCACTGACTTGTACTCACGTCAGCAATATGTGAGCATTTTCAGTGCTCTCTTGGTCCTAGCCAATGAGGTCACCAGTCTTCTTCATTTTAGCCCCTTAAATAGGTGTGTAGCGGGATCTCGCTGTGGTTTTAATTTGCATTTCCCTGATGACTAGTGATTTTGATGCCTTTTCATTTGCTTGTTGGCTTTTGGAAGTCTCTAAGTCATTGCTTCATTCATTCTTAAATTGAGTTGCGTATATTTTTTAATTTATTTTAGAGTCTCTTTACATATTATGGGTATGTCTTTTATTGGAAAAAAATATATATAGCATACACATATAGCAAACATTTTCTTCAAGTCTATGGCTTGGGTTTTTAAAAAATGTTTATTTATTTATTTTGAGAGAGAGTGTGTACACTCGTGCGCATGCAGAAAAAAGGGAGAGAGGGGCGCCTGGATGGCTCAGTCGCTTAAGTGTCTGACTTCGTTTCAGGTCATGATCTCACGGTTCGTGAGTTCAAGCCTTGCATCTCATTTGCCTTCTTTCCCTCATTTACTTCCTGCCTTGGGACTCGAATATCAGCTCTATGATATGGAAGAGCATGTCTGTTCCTTTGGTAACGACATCTCTGAGCACTGTACCTGGATGAGTGCACGCATAATTAATAGTTCTCGAACTCTCAGAGAATCTGGAGATGCCAGCTTGCGAGTCTACACTGAGAAGTATACTTTCCAGTGAGCGCATGGGGGGATGGGGGGGTGGCCAGGGCAGCTCCCCCCTCCCCCCTTCAGGTCCCAGGGGACTCCTGTTCCTGAGAGGTCACAGGACCCATTCCTCCCTCCTGCAGCCCCCGGGCGCTCCTGTGCGGCCCACCTGCTCGCACTGGTCTGGTGAGCCCTGGGCCTCTGGACAGGGTGGTACTCCGCCCTGTGTGTCACCTCTGTGTTTCTCATCTTTCTGTGCTTCTGTCACTTAGTCACTGCCATTTATTTGTCACTTTGGAGGCATGGGGTGGACAACGGGGACAAATAGAGGGTGGTCACTGTCAAGTTGTATAACCATGAGAGCCATTCAGTTTTTCTCTTTAAAAAACCCTTTATTTTATTTTATTTTATTTTATTTTATTTTATTTTTAATGTTTATTTATTTTTGAGACAGAGAGAGACAGAGCATAAGCAGGGGAGGGTCAGGGAGAGAGGGAGACACAGAATTCAAAGCAGGCTCCAGGCTCCGAACTATCAACACAGAGCCTGACGCGGGGCTCGAACTCATGAACCGAGAGATCATGACCTGAGCTGAAGTAGGACGCTTACCTGACTGAGCCACTCAGGGGCCCCAAAACCCAATTATTTTAAATTCCTTCACCACAGAGGCTCTGCTCTGGGCCAGGCACCATACTTGGTACAGTGATGAAACAGGACAGACAAGGGCTCTGCTCCTTGGGGACAGACACTGGCGTAGGCAAGTCATTCCCCACATCATAATTACACTGGTGACCAGTGCTAGGGAGGGAAGAGGCTGGGAGTGGGGGAGCTAAGGGGACTTTTACTTGTAGAATCTGGGGGGCTCTGAACTGATTTCTCAGTTTCACTCCAGTGGACAGTCTGGATTCTAAGACTTCATCCAATGAACGTGGCATTCCTCTGTCATGGGCCCCTCATGGGAGGTGCTGCTCTGGCTTCGACCCGTGGTCTGCGGTGGTTTCCTCCACTGTTAAGGCGGCAGGGAACTGGCCAGATGTGGAGCCTTGAATGAGCAGAAGGTCGGAAGGAAGGTGGTAGGGACGGGAAGGGAGAAGGACAACAGAGGTGTCCTCCCCCCCTCCCCCATTTCATGACCGGGGGCCCTGACTGGGGCACAACCACAGGGCTCTGTCCAGGCCTGTGCCCAGAAGCACCAGGACCCAGTGTTCCCACTGTTTTTCTCTGTTGCCTAAGAGAACAAAAGATTTTTCCTGGACTGTCATTTCCTGGTGGCTGACCTGTGGCCGCTGGACTGTGAACATTTCCCCTCGCCTCCTCGGAGAGAGAAGCCCTCACCAGCAAACATACATCAGCTCCCAGCTCACCTTTGACTCCTTCCTTCCAGTCCCCTTGCCCTGCCCTTGCTATTTTATGCCAAAGACATTTGCTAGTCAACATTTATTCCCTCATCTGTGATAACTGTGCCAGGCATTCAGAAGAGTGGCCACTGCATACAGCTTGGTAGGTGCTAGGTGGGGTAAGCAAAGAATGCCGTGGGAGCCCCTCAGGATCCCCGACCCAGCTAGGTGGTAAGAGGAGTATAGGCTGGGGAAATGGTCCGGAAAGCTTCCAGGAGGAGTTGATGGACAACCCCTGAGCTGAGTCTTAAAGACTAGTGGTGTGTCCCGTTGGAGCCATTAGCAGGGGCTGGGAGGACACAGGACCTCCCAGGTGTGCGCACCGAGCTCCGTGAGGCTCCTCCTGCCCGTTTTCCTCCCAGAGCTCCCCTGGGTCTCTATGGCACAGGCAGGCTTTGTTCAGAATCCTGTGTTGCAGATGGTTCCCAAGCAGCCACCCAGATTGACACGCTGTCCTGTCAGGGACAGAAGGAAGCACCTGCTAATTCTGAGGGTTTTCAGGGCAAGCCCCAGAGCCCAGCTCTGTGAGGCTCCCGGACTCCTGACTCAGAGCTCCCCACTCTCGGCTTGAGGAGCCATCTAGCATCCAAACTGTCCAAGCCAACCCTTCTAGGGCCGTCCGTACCCCGCTTCCTTGTCTACAGGAGCAGGGAGGGCAATCTCATTTAGGAGTCGGAAATAGCAACTTCAGGGTGAGGTTGGTGACACCTAACAAAATAGCTGGGCTGGACCCACCCCTTGTGTGAGTCATTTCCTCTGTGTAGACATTCACTTGGGGCAGTCCAGCCAGCTTTCTCCTTGCCTCTGCTCATCCATGCTTAGGCACAGAAAGGCAGGGAGTGCTTGAAATGGGGGGAAAAGAAGCTAAAATCCTGTGACCCCAAACCTGCCCTCCTTCTCCCACCCTTGAGCAGCTTTAGTCTCAGACAGCAGCAGAAGGGACGCACCTTGTGCGCTCTCTCTCAAAAACAAACATTACAAAAAAATTTTTTAATGGGCACAGAACTCAAATAGACATTTCTCCAAAGAAGATCTACCAGTGTCCACTGAGCACATGAACAGATGCTCAGC
The DNA here is from genome assembly GCA_004023785.1 of Mungos mungo. Classification (NCBI taxonomy): domain Eukaryota; kingdom Metazoa; phylum Chordata; class Mammalia; order Carnivora; family Herpestidae; genus Mungos; species Mungos mungo. The sequence continues at coordinate 10,392 of PISW01012284.1, read as the reverse complement.
ATTGTTGTCTTTAGACGCTGGTGAAATTGTAAACCCAAACTGCGAAATTTCACCCCCATGAGGATGGCTGTAATCAAACAAACACGTAAAAAAATGTTAGAGAGGATGTGGAGAAATTGGAATCCCCATACGGGGTGGGAATGTAAAGTGGTGTAGCCACTTAGGAACACAGTTTGGAAATTCCTCAGAGAGTTAGACATAGTTACTGAATGGCCCGTGAGTTCCATTCATAGGCACGTACACAAGGGAAAGGAATACATACGTCCATACAGAAATGCGTACGTGAATGTTCATAGCAGCATTATTCATAATGGCCCCAAAGCAGAAACAACCCAGGTGCCCATCAGCTGATGAGTGGACAAACCAAATGTGCTACCTCTGTACCTTGGAATACTAGTTAGTAGTAAAGAAGGAATGAAACACTGATGCCTGCTTCAACATGGCTGGACCTTGACCACCTGATGCTAAGGGAAAGAAGGCAGACACAGAGACCACATTTATAAAATTCCGTTTGTATTGGGGCACCTGGGTGGCTTGGTAAGCACTCAACTTTTGATGTTGGCTCAGGTCTTAATCCCAGGGTGGTGAGATCGAGCCCTGCGTCAGGCTCTACACACAGTAGCCTGCTTAGGATTCTCTCTCTCTTTCTCTGCCTGTCTGTCCCCTTCTCCTGCTCCTGCTCTCTCCCTCTCTTTCTCTCAAAATAAATACACATATAAATGAATTTTTAAAAAACCAATAAATGAAGATTCCGTTTATGTGAACAGAATGGACAAATCTCGGGCAACAGAGATTTCGGTGACCTAGAACTGGGGCGGTTGAGGGGACATCAGGACTGACCGCTTCCGAGCACAGGATTTCTTTTTGGAGGAATGAAAATGTTCTGAACTTAGTGGTGCTGGTTACGCAACTTGGCGAATACACTGAAACAATTCAATTGTACTCTCTAAATGGGCTCATTTTATGAGAGGTGAATTGTATCTCAATCAAGATGTTTATAAGAAACAAACAAACAAAAAAAATCCCACAAAACTTCAAGCACCATCTGTGTCTTCCCTCCCTTCCCACTAGAAGAGCAAGAGCTGGATTTCAGAGGATGACTTCTACCGGCCCCCGCAGGAGCCGCCCGCAGAGAGCCCTTCCGAGGCTCCTTCTGGAGGGACTCCAGAGTCAAGGCCGGGACTCCTCCAGCATTCTTCTCAAGGACCAAGGAAGAGCTCCTCCACGGGGGCCTTAGACCAAGCCTGCGTGACTTCCCCAGGGAGCCAGACAAGCAGGGCCACCGTGGCTCGGGAGCACCCGAACTTCAGGGTCGTGCATCGCAGGCAGATGGGTAGGTGACCGAAGGGTTCCCGCCACCCCGCCGTGCAGGGACAGAGCCTTTCAGAGAGCATGGCCAGAGCCCTCTCTTCCGTTACCAGTCGGGTGGTGTGTTCTCACAAGCAAAACTGCTTCCCAAAATATAATCAGGAACACCTTGCTGAGTAATTCAGGGGGGGCATTTCAGGAAAAGTGCTGTATTTTCTCATAAAATCTCAACGACATCATGCCCCAAAACCTGTTTTGTATATCGGAATATTGAAACTTTTTCCCTGAAGCCGTGGGATTATACAAAACTCTGGGTTCGGAGCAAGCTTCTGGAAGGCGCTTCGGTGCCCCTTCTCAGGGCCTCTATCTTCGATGATTTGTTTAACAGCCCTGGTGGGTATGTATCAGCTCGGCTGTCCTCCATGTGCCGCTGACAATGAGGCCAGCTCGAGTTCCATACCCTGTGAAATTCTAAAAAGCATTCAGCAGCCATAACCTACTTTCTCCATAACCCCCATAAACAAAAACGTCTGCCCCCAGGGTTGGTGTCCTTCTGTCTTCATTTTTCTGTTTGCAGTGACCCAGCAGACGATTCTGGCCAGGCTCCTGGCTTGGGCAAAGCCTCGTCTCCATGCTTGGCTTCTTTCAGGTTCTCCTTTCAGTCCACGTAACCGTGCCAGAGAAGGTGTGCCTCATGCCTAGGCCGTCAGGTTCCCCGAAGGGTAGGAAGCCCCTATACAATCATTTGAAATCTCTGAGGCCATTCCAGGGTGGGGGAGAGAGAATGGTGCATCCTTTGGGCCCCCGTTTGCTGGCAGAGCCCTAGGAAACCGGGAGCTTGGAGCAGGGTATGTTCAGGCACACACTCATTCAGCGGGTATTTATTATCTGCTGTGCCGGGCTGTTCTAGGTGCAGGGGACACAGCAGGAAGCAAAGCAAAGTCCCCGTCTTCACAGACTTCATATATCCTAGCTCAAGAGGCAAGAGAGAGGAGAATTAATAAGTAAATGTGTGGTGTGGGCTTGGGGAGTGCCAAGGTGGGGGTGTACTACTTCATATTCATGGCCAAGGAAGTCCTCACAGACAAGGTGACATTTGAGGGGATGTGAAGGGAGGCAGGCAGGAAAGCACGGACCAAACTGTGTGTCCCAGGCAGGGGAACAAATGCAGAGATGCTGCCATGGGCACGTGCCCAGGAAACCAAGGGCAGGGTGACGGAGGGGGGCCTCGCGGGCCACAGATGGGACGTGAGCTTTCGCTCTGAGGGAGATGACAGCCGTTGAGGGTTTGCGGCACGGGGATGTGATCTGACTTCCTTTAAATGGGGAGTCATCCTGGCTCATATGTTGAAGGACCTTAGGGAGAGAGACTCTCGCCAGGAGGCTCTCGCCATAAGCTGGGCCAGGGGTGACAGCCGCCTAGTCCGTGTGGTAGCGGCAGAAGTGGTGAGAAGCGGAGGGCTCCGGCTGTGCCGGCGGGAATCGCTGATGGGCTGTGTGTGCATACGTGTGACAGAAGGAAGGGCTTTACCCAGGCAGCTTGAAGGATGCACTTTGCCATTTATGAGATGAGGGATGTCGGGAGAAAAGCTGGTTTGCAGTGGGAGGGGCAGGAATTCATTTTCGGGCATGTCAATTGTGAGATGCCTGTTAGATATCAGCCGTTCATGGTGCAGGCGGAGATCTGAATCTGAAGTTCAAGGGCGAGGTTCAGGCTGGAGAGAAACGCTGGGGAGTTGTTGGCATAAAGCCCTGAACGTAGGCACAATCAGGTAGGAGGCGGGTGTCGATGGTGAAGGGAACCCAGGATTGAGCTCTGGGGTGCTCCCTCTCTTGGAGAGAGGCAGAGGAGTGAGCCCAGGGGACAGAAGAGTGGCCTGTGATGGCGGAGGAGTACCCAGAGAGGCACCTCAGCAGCCGTGTGAGAGAAGGGGGGGTCTCAGGCCAGATTGGGACCAAGGATTAGCCTTTGGATTTGGTGACAAGGAGGGCACGGGGCTTCCCAACCAGTTTCTGTGGAAGGAGGGGACAGAAACCTGACTGGGGCAGATTCAAGATGGAACGGGAGCAGGGGAGCTAGAGACAGTTGTGACACCTCCTCGGAGTTTTCTGTAAAGGGGACAGAGGCATAGGGTGGTAATTACAGCTGTGCGTGCCATCAAGAAAGCTATTCTTAAAGATGGCAGAAATAACAGTGTGTTCGTGTGCTGGTGGGAATGAGCCAGGAGGAAGGGAGAAAGCGGTGACACGGGAGAGGGAGGGCGGGCTGCTGGAGAGCCGTCCCTGTCCTTGAGTGGGCGGTGGAGAGGGCTCCCCCTGTGGGGACGGAGGAGTTGGCCTCAGACTGAGCCGGCAGTTCGACCCCTGTGACAAGGGGGAAGTCCGAGTGTGGGCACGGATGCCATAATGAGGGTTCTGTGGACGTAATTTTTTTAGTCCTTTTTTTTTCTCAGTACAATTCAGGACCAAGGTCAACAGCTGAGGGTGCGGATGCGAGGAAGGCACTCCGAAAGTGTTCCCATGGCAGCCCCTGTCTGCACCCGCTGCAGGGCCCGGGAGGTGGAGGCCAGGCCCGCTGTCTCAAGTGCGTCTCTCTGTCCCCCAGGGCTGTCCAACCCGTTCCGGGGCCTCCTGAAGCTGGGCACCGTGGAGCGGCGGGGCGCGATGGGCATCTGGAAGGAGCTCCTCTGCGAGCTCTCCCCGCTGGAGCTCCGCCTCTGCCTGAACACGGAGGAGCGCACCTGCGTGGAGAGCTGCTCGCTGCTGCGCTGCGAGGCAGTGGGGCCGGCCCACGGTGACGGCCGCTTCGAGCTCGTCTTCTCGGGCAGGAAGCTGGCCCTGCGGGCCTCCTCGCAGGACGAAGCCGAGGACTGGCTGGACAGGGTGCGGGAGGCCCTGCAGAAGTGCCGGCCCCAGCAGGAGGAGGAGTGGGTGAACATCCAGTACCCGGAGCAGCCCGAGGACCCCCCAGAGCCCGCCCAGGGCAGCCTCCCCTCCCACCCGGACCTGCCGGCTGAGCCCGAGACCCTCCAGGGCACACAGTTCTCGTGGTCCTCTGCCCAGGTCCCCGAGCCAGATGCTATCAAAGAATCCCTTCTGTACCTGTACACGGACAGGACCTGGACGCCCTATATTTTTTCCCTGTCCTTGGAGTCTCTGAAATGCTTCCGAGTGAGAAACAATGAGAAGATGTTAAGCGACAGCCACGGAGTTGAGACCATCCGAGATATCCTGCCCGACGCGAGCCTGGGGGGCCCATCCTTCTTCAAGATCATCACGGCCAAGGCCGTCCTGAAGCTGCAGGCTGGGAACGCCGAGGAGGCCGCCCTGTGGAGGGACCTGGTGCGCAAGGTCCTGGCATCCTACTTGGAGACGGCCGAGGAGGCGGTGACGCTGGGCGGCAGTCTGGACGAAACCTGTCAGGAGGTGCTGAAGTTCGCCACGAGGGAGAACGGCTTCCTGCTGCGGTATCTTGTGGCCATCCCCACGGAGAAAGGCCTCGACTCCCAGGGCTGCTTTTGTGCAGGTGCTCACTCGCTGTCCGACCACCCCCAGCCTGCCTGCCTCACTCCTTAGGCGCTCTGCCCTCCCCTGGCCTCCATGAGGACCCCCACCACCCACCGAGGCCAGCGGCCCTGCCCTGCTGAGGGTAGGGCCCACGGGCGGCAGCTCTGTGGGGTGCTGCTGTCTCTGCTCCCGGAGTTCCATCCAGCGAGCCGTGCTCTCCACCCCCTTCCTTATTATATCACCGTAGCGTTGGCTTCGGTTGGAGCAGGGGCATGGCACCCTTCCAGATATTTCTGCATGCTTTTGCAAGTGCACACAGTCTTTTTCTCTTACAAAAAAAATGGGCTCATCCTACTAAATCCTGTGCAATAGAACATTCTCCAGTGATGAAAGTGTTCTAGATCCGTGCTGTCTGATACAGTAACTACAAGCCACATGTGGCCCCTGAGGACCCGAAGTGTGGCTAGGGCAACTAAGGAACCGAGTTCTCAGTTTAACTTACTTCAGTTTAATTTACTCCTCACAATAACCTGGCCTGTGGTAGAGCCAGATGAGGACCTTGACGGCCCTAGACCCTCGCTCTGGCCGGGTCCCCGCAGGGCATCTCCTCCCCCCTTGCTTTTCAAGGCTGTGAGATATTCCGTGTCTCGAGTTCCATTTTTAGCTCTGCCCCGACCCAGACCCCCGTCTCCCATCCGCTCCGGTTCTCCCAGTGAACTGTGAGAGTTTTGCCCCGCCGCAGAGTGCGACCTCGGGGGACGTGGCTGCAGGTGGTTCAAGGACCATCCTGTTGGCTGTAGCCTGTGTGACGGGGATGGGGTGGGGGGGGATCTGGAAGGAAGTGGTCTGTGGTTTTCTTCCTGCAGAAGACATTTTCAAGTCCCTGCTCACTCCCTCCCCACTCCCTGCCCCTGCCAACCCCTAACACTCACACTAACACTCACACTTTGCACTTTCCGCCTGTGGGTGTTGGGCTCAGGGAGGAGGCCAGGCACCACGGGGCTGGTGAGGAGGGTCGCCCAGTGGGTGGAAATGCTGGCAGGGGGCGGGCTCTCACTGTGCCTGTCACCTGCCTGCCCACAGGCTGAGACTGAATCTGGGGGTTCCTACTTCCTTCCTGCAGCAAGTGGCCTGCAGATGCCCACTGTCGGCATCTGCCTGCATTTCATGGTTCACAGGGCACTTTCAAAGCCTCCTCTCCTTTAAACTTGGGCATCACCCACACAGAAGAGCAAGGAACAGCTGAGTTTTTTAGGTATTGAAATGGAACCTTGCAAAACTTCGGTGAAGGTTAGGATGAGGCAGCTATTAGGCAGAAGAGCTGGCCCTTCTAGTCCGCAGGCCAGAGGGGCTCTTTCCCCTGGCCCTGCGGAGGCAGCATGTGCTCAGGACCTGAGCCCGACTCTGACTCCCACCGCCCACCGCTGGGGAGGGACCTCTAGCAGACAAGCTGAAGCCGGACCCCACACCGCTGTTCCGAGGTGTCCGACATCTCTGACTTTCAAGCTAGCACCTGGCAGTGTCCAGGCAGCCCTGCCTCGGGCTGGCCTCCCCACCCACTCCCCTGTGGCCGGCCCCACATCCCCCAGCTTCTACCCTGCTTGCGGGGGCGCTGACTTGGTTGCTTCCGTTTCTGGGCCCCAGTGGAGGGGTGGACCTATGGGAGGTTGGCATTGGTGAACGAGCAGTGAGAACATTGCACGCAGGCAGCTAGGTAGAAGAGGATGTGGGCTGTCACACCAACCCAACCCAAATCCGATTCCCAGCTCTGCCACTTAGTCGTCCTGTGACTGGGCAGGTCTCCTGACCTCTCTGTGCACCAGTTTCTTTAGCTGCAAAATGACGGCACTGATTGTTATGGTGTTTTGTTGCAACGACTAAGTAATGGGGTTGTTTCTCGGTGGTGGGCATGTGAATGACGGTTATGTGAGCTCTATGTCCTCCTTTGATGTCTGTCCCTTCCTTAAATAGCACGTCCTTCTGCCTAGGGGCTTCTGCATTGTCCCAGGACTCTGGCCCCACCACTGCTCACTCTTCTGCCATCCCTCTCCCCAGGCTGCTCCCGGCAGATCGGCTTCTCGTTTGTACGACCCAAGCTTTGTGCCTTCTCTGGCCTCTATTACTGCGACATCTGCCACCAAGATGATGCCTCAGTGATTCCGGCCAGGATCATCCACAACTGGGACCTCACCAAGCGCCCGGTAAGCCTTGAGCCCAGCCTGTCATGGCCCGCAAGGCTGAGGAGTGACAGAGGAATGGCCACTCCCCTTTGTTGCTGCTCTTCATCTGTGTGGAGGAGTTTGGCTCAAGGGAATCCAGGGTCACTGGTTCGTGCCCCATGATGGCCAGGGGAGGTGGGGGAGACCCAACCAAGAAAAAAATGTGCTCCTGGTCTACAGCCCCTGGGCAGAACTCTGTCAATGCCTGCCTTGGTCCTCAGGTGGAGGTCTGAAGGTGGCTCTCTGCAGCTCCCAGTGGCTACAGACAAAACTGGTTAAGGCACCAGCAACTAGAGAGAGACAGAGAGAGAGAGGAAGAATAGATAGGAACGACAGGATAGATTATAGATGGATGGATAGATGGATGAGTGGGTGGGTGAACAGATGTGGATGGATGGATAGATGGGTAGATGGATGGATGGGTGGGTGAACAGATGTGGTTGGATAGATTGGTGGATGGATGTGGACCGATGGAGGGGTGGAGGGGTGGATAGATGGTTGTGGATAGTTAGATGGATGAGTGGTGGGTGAACAGATGTGGATGGATGGATTGGTGGATGGATGTGGACCTATGGAGGGATGGATAGATGGATGGGTGGGTAGATGGATGGGTGGGCTGACCAACCGGCTGTCCTTCCTCTTGGCGCAGTCAGCCTCTTCTGTATATCTGTTTACATACATTCTTATAGTTGGGGTCATATTGGACTCATACTGATTTTTAACATGCTTTGTCCCCTTAGTATCATTTAGTATGACTTAGTCTTGAGTACTTTTTTATATTCACCAAATGCTTTTGAATAAGATGTATTCTGAGGCCTTTCACATTTCCCCTTCTCCTCCTAAGCTCACCCACTTGTCTAGCTGTGTTACCATTAGCAAATTATTTAACTTCCGTTTCCTTCTATAAAGAGGGATTAATAAGTGTCTGCCTCAGGGGACATTAAAGGAGATGGGACCCGCCAGTCTCTTCGAGCCTTATATCAGTGCCCTTTCTTCCTCCTGAGGCCTCATTCACACCTTCAGCCCCTCAGTCACTTGATCAGGGCCTGCCTGGAGGGGCACAGATGAGGCTTTCTCCCAGAGGCACAGATTTCTGCTTAAGACAGACACAGAAGCACAGAGAAGAAGCTACGTGTTTCTCAAGACCCAGGCCTAGTGGCCGTGCCGTCTGGATGGGTGGAAGTGTTGTCAGAGCACAGGGCATCGTGACTCAGATTCTGTGGCACCCCAGCCTCCCCCTTGCTGGGGATCGGAACCCCAAGGACATTAGCTTCACTTTGGCTTTTTACTTGGTTACCTATCCTCACTCCTGCCCTCCATGGCAAGTACTTAACTAATTATATGCAGAACATTAAACCTCAGGACGGCCACAAATGCAAATGACTCTTTGTCCATAAAACACACTTGCAATTTACAACATCCGGACACTTGTGAAGCCATCCTCTCGTTCATTGCCGTAATCCTTGTGCACTTCCTTTTTCCAACTAGAAAATTATGGTACTTTTCTCGGCATATCTGAGATCAGGAAATATCCAGCACGCACTCTTGCTCTCTCAAAGATCCCTGGCCTATGCGAGACAGGCAAATTCCAAGTAGAAAGCGACCGGCTCACGGGTCAGGGTCCTTACAGTTCAGTGTTCCCCACCGGCCGACCCACCCCTGAGGGGCTGCTCCCTCGCCTGTCTCCGGCAAGCCCACGGGACAGGAACAGTCCCCAGGGAGCAGGAAGCTCCTGCCCGTCTGCAGCACTTGGCAGTCTGCAGCGCACATTCCTGTGTACGGTTTCATCCGAGCCTCGCCCAAGGCCTGAAGCTGTCATGGGAAGGGCCGGGCCAGGGACGGAGAAGAGCAGTCGGGCGCTCACTGAGCTCTGCTGCTGGGCCGCTCGGTGACTGGGGGGCTGGCGGCCTCAGGGCACTAGCAAGGGGGAAGAGGAGTCGTCCACTGCTGTGGGAGGCACCGGGGCTGGATGACGGGAGCCCAGGGGCTCCTGAGCCCCCAGTGTAACAGTGTCCTGAAGGCCCTGGTACCTTCCCAATGCTCTAGGGGACAGCTGGGCCACACAGGCACTCAGGGTCTGAAGGCAGCTCCCATTAGTGAGGATATGCTATGTGCTAGGAGCTTACTTTACTACTTTTTAATTTAACATTTTTTAAAGTTTATTCATTTTTGAGAGAGAGAGAGAGAGTACAAACGGGGGAGGGAGACACAGAATCTGAAGCAGGCTCCAGGCTCCGAGCTGTCAGCCCAGAGCCTGACACAGGGCTTGAACTCACGAACCTCAAGATCGTGACCTGAGCTGAAGTCAGATGCTTAACCGACTGAGCCACCCAGGCGCCCCTAGTTATTATTATTTTTTTAAAACCTAAACCCAAAATAATTCCATAAGAGGGGTGCTTTTCTTTTCCCCACTTTACAGACAAGGAAACTGAGTCACAGAGGTGAAGTAAGTGTCACAAGGTCATACTGCTAGAAAGTGGTAGAGCCAGCATTCGAATTCAGTCCTGACTTGAAAGCCCGACTCCTACCCACTGCATGGTAGCTGATGGCAGAGACCCTCTCATATCCTCCGTCCTTACTAAGCAAGGAGGAGATGGAAGGGGAGAGAAGCTTCTTGTTGGTTAATGAGGCAGCCAAGTGTGCAGAGACCGCACCTCAGTTTAGACCCGACCTCTGCTTTCTGCAGGTAGATTAGATAGTTCACTTTTGCTTCTCTGGGCCTCAGTTTATTCATCTTTAAAATGGGGGTGATAACACTTCCCCCACTGGATTGTCATAAGCATGAAGAAAGGCTGTGGTTGAGATCCTCAGCCCACTGTCTGGCAAATAGCAGGTGCTCAGTAACTGGCTCTGGCATTAGGGTTGGGGCTGAGGGTAGAAACCATAACACCCTGTCGGCTGGAAGAGGCTGGGATGGATCACTCCCCTCCAGATGAGGACTTGGGGGGAACTCTGGTTGGTGCTGCTGGTGAGAGCTTAGGAGGTGGGGGTGGGGGTCTCGGGAAACCTTGTTAAGCTGTGTCTGATCTGTAGCTTCCTGTGCTGGAGCCTGACTCAGTCACCTAGTTCCTGAATCTGTGCTGGGGCAGTGCCTGTTTCCGTTAGGCAGGGAAATGGGGGCTGGGAGGACAGGAAATAGCGGGAAGGATCTGTAGGCCCAGAGGGAGAGGGGCACTGACCCGATGTGGCCGGGGGAGCGAGTGCCATGGAGGGAGGGTAAGTTTGGGAGTTAGGGTAACTGGGTTCAGATCTGGACTTCCATGAGCTGCGGGCCTAGGCCAGGTCACTGCGTCTCTGAACCTCCGTTTCCCCATCTGCGCAGTGAAGGCGGGACCACTTTCCCTGGGAGGGCAGGGGC
>PISW01012283.1:0-33771 GCA_004023785.1 Mungos mungo | reverse complement strand
AACAGGCGCCGGACGGCAGCCGGCTGCGGGCCCCTCCCCCACCCTCACCAACGCCCCGCAACCTGACTCCGGCAGGGACCCCCCCCCCCCCCCGGCTCCCAGAAATCCAAGCACAGGCGCCTCTCCAGGTCTCGGGTTTGGAAAGGGTCCCCCGCCCCCGACGTCCTCCAATCCCACAGGCTGGGTAAAATGGGCGGGATGTTCCGGTGGGACAGAAGTGTGCGCCCCCCCTCCCCTTAAATACCCGGGACCCAGATGCGTCCTTGTACTCGGGCGGCAGAGAAAGGATGCGGAGCCAGACCCGGTGTCCCACCTCCGTCCGAATCCTCGCGTTTGCAAACCCACACGCAAGCTCTCTGCTCCCGGTCGGGGTGGGCGGTTCCTTAGCCTCTAAGAGGAAGCCTGGAGGCCGGCGTGGAGGAGGCCGTGCCCAGACGCGGGGATGCGAGGAGGCGCCGGGGTCAGAGGCCCGTCCGGGACCCACTTCCCGAGAGTCCCCGTCCCACTGGAGGGGCCCCCGGTGGCGGCGCCCCCCCACACCCCGCACGTGAGGGAGGAAAAGCGGGAAGCCAGCCCCGCTCCCGCCCAAGTAGTGGACATTGTGACCCCTGGTTAACGGCCGGCAGAGCGACGTGGAAGCCAGCCCCTCGGGACGGCAGCTCGCTCTCCCCCCCAATTCTCTGTCTGTCTGTCTGTCTGTCTCACACACACACACACACACACACACACACACACACACACCTGCTCTCCCACCTGCAGACTGTACTCTCCGCTCGTGTCGCTCATCCCCTGTGCGTGCCTTGCTCGATTCCTTCTCCTGAGACCCAGAACCCTACTGGGCATCTTCGGGTCAGATTGGGTCGAGACCCCAGGACACCCGAGTGTCCCCAGGTCACCAGCGGCAACCTCACCACGCCTCCGCCCTCACCGCATCACCTACACCTCAGCCCTTTCTCCCTCCCTCCGCCTCCTCCTCCAGGAAGCCTTCCCGATTACAGGGTCCGCGGCTACCAGGTTCAGGCGTCCTGGCGTCCCAGCCACCCGAGTCGGGGCTTCCCGGATCTGCCAGATTTTCAGTCCGGGGAACTTCTCGGTAGTAAATCTTCTTGTGCCTACGACACACGGTGGCCCAGGGCGGAGAGTGTCGCCGGGGTCAGTGACCGCACCGCCCGCACTGGCCCTCAGGGCACCCCCGCGCCCCGCGCCCCCGGCACTGGCCCTCGCGTCACCCCCGAGCCAGTTTCCTTGCCAAGAGACCCCCCCAAAGCCGCCCTAGCTGTGACCACACCGCCCCCCTCGCCCACCTCCTTCCCACCGCCCCCAACCCCCGTCTTCCCCGGACCCTCTTCGGGGAAGGCCCGCTGCGCTCACCGTCGCCGACCGTCCTGCCGGGGCTGTCGAACTGTCGCCACGCGGTCGCTTCCCCGCAGGGACCGAGTCCTCCCCCACCGCCCCCACCGCAGCCCTTCCGCGCGTCCCTCCGCGTTAACCCCCGGGGTTTGGGGCGTTCAAGTTCGAAGGCGGAGGAGAAGCGCGTCGGGGGACCGCAGGGATTTGAGGACCCCGGGAACTGCCCCCAGTCTCCCCGCTGGGATGGAAACGCTTTCCCGACGGAGCAGCGGGACCCGGCGCCAGCCGACCGCCGCCGGAAGCCCTCGACGCCCCAACCGCGAACCGCAGGGTCCCAAGCCGGCCTCAGGCCAGCCCTTCTTCCGCTTTCCAGGAACGCAAGCCGACGCCCCCTGCCCCTCGCTGTCCGGTGCGCCTGCTCCGGCGCCCAGGGCTCCCTCCCCCGGCGGCGGCGTCCCGCCCTCCCCTGACCGTCTGCTGGGAACCGCCGGCCGGGCTCCCCCGCAGTCCGCGCGCCGACCGCGGGGTCCGTCGGATTCCAGGGCCGTCGGACACGTGACCGTGTTGTCGGACCTTCTTTTCCGAGTGCGGGTCACCGAGAGTAGAATCCGCGGACACAGGCGGAGTCGGTTACTGGGGTTCATTTTCGTTGCCCCGCCCCGCCCCCCGTGCGCGGACGCCCGCAGGAGCGCGGCCCGCGGGCAGAAGCTCGGGGTTCGCCCCGGCCAGAGTCACCGCTCACCGTCTTCCAGCGCTGGCCGGTAGCTACTTAGATTCTAAGCTACCGCGGGCCAGGGACCAGATGACTTTCACCTGTTGGCTTTGCCTTTGCCAGGTGGGGGTGTGTAACAGAATCTTAGAAAACAGGTGTATCGAGTTAGTTCCTAGAGTCCCCGGAACGGACGTGGGCGAGTGAAAACAGTGGTTGGTATTTTAGGGTCTAACTTCGTCTCCCCGGTTTCCATTTGTAGCTGAAGATTTGCGGTCTTCTCTCCCCATCTGGACCCAGACTTCCAGAGACAACTGAGGTTTTTTTCCCCTTTGTACCCATTCCTGCGTATTTTCTAGCAGGCCTCTGGGAGCGGGGAGCAGTGGGGCTGCTGGGACCCCGCTGTGACGGTGTGGAAACGCGGGGTACCACACCAGTTGACCCCACAGGGACTGACAGAGCCGGAGGCCACCTGATGGCTGGGGCCATCTGGGTCACGTGGCCCGTGGGGCCCAAAGGTGAAGCGTAGGGGCCCCCAGGTGTCAGGCAGTTCCCTAAAAGCGTGCCCAGCACATGGCTTCGCTCGGAGATGACACTGGTCAGAGCCCCAGAGCTCCAGAAACTTGCCTGGCTCTGCCCCAAGGCCTGATAGACCTGAGGCCACATAGCGCCTTTCTATCCAACCCAGAAAGGTTAGGAAGAGTCACAGGAAGACGACACATCGGTGCTCCTGGAAGGGAAAACACCAAGTGCCAGCTTCCCTTCCCTGCCAAGAATCACCAGAAGGAAGATTAGAGACAACAGCCAATTCACTGGAAAAGGAATCTGAGAGCAGACGCGGCTTTCCGGAAGCACTTCTGAGCTGGGAGGGTCTGGGCGCCTGGGACACCTGTGCTCTAGGCAGTGACAGCTGCTGGGCACACAGGTGAGAGCGTGCTCTACCCACAGGTGACAGCACGTGCTGTACACACAGGTGATGGAGCGTGCTGTACACACAGGTGACAGAGTGCTCTACACACAGGTGACCGCGTGCTGTGCACACAGGTGACCGCGTGCTCTACACACAGGTGACCGCGTGCTGTGCACACAGGTGACCGCGTGCTCTACCCACAGGTGACAGCGTGCTGTACACACAGGTGACAGCTGCTGTGCACACAGGTGACAGCGTGCTCTACCCACAGGTGACAGCGTGCTGTACACACAGGTGACCGCGTGCTGTGCACACAGGTGAGAGCGTGCTGCGCACACAGGTGACAGAGCGCTGTACACACAGGTGACAGAGCGTGCTGTACACACAGGTGACAGCTGCTGAGCCCCGTGTCTGTTCCATTCTCCCATCAGGGCCCAGCCTCACCCCTTCTGGCCCCGGAGCCGTGCAGGAGGAAGAACTTGTGTTTGTGCGCAGCGAACAGAGCGAAGCTTGCTCTGGGAGGCAGGCTCTACAGAATTCCCGCCCTGTGACACACCGACCAGCACCCAGAAGAAAATGAAAGTAGAACTCAGTTTGATACACGCGCCCAATGTGGAACCGTGTTCAGAAGCGAAGGAATTTATCATTTGTTCCAGCTCCTTGTTTGGTTGAGGGAACACAGGAAATTTACACATCTATTCTTACCCTTCCCTCGGCGTGCCCACAACCACTCACACACACACACCACACAGACACAACGCACACCACACCACACACACACCACTCACACACACTGCACAAAACTCACACAAATCTCACACACACACACAAAGATCACACACCCACTCACACCACACACACCACACACAGAATTCATACACTACACAACACACAACTCACACACACACACTGCAAACACACACCACACATAACTCATGTACATACAGAGCTCACACACACACAACTCACACACAAACGACACATCACACACACCTCAGGCACACACTCTGCCCCTCTGGGCTTCATCTCTCTCTGGGATCCTTGCTGGGTCTTAACCCTTGTTTTCCACTTTAGGACTTTCCTTAAAGTTCTAAAAACAAGTGTTAGAAACAAGTGAAGGAGGTGATTGAGGTGATACAAACTTGAGTACTTCCTGAGGACACAGGGACCTTCCGGAGAACCGCAAAGCGGGTAAAAGGCAGGAAACTTACAGGACAAAGGATACGGAAGAGGGAAGGACTGGTGGAAACGTTCTGCTGGGCGGGGCCTCGGGGACCTCGTCGGGGCAGGAGGGCGGTGACTGAGGCTCCGGGAAAGCTGGTCACTCCCAGGGACACGGAAGTGCCCCCACCCCGCCGGAGCTGCTCGATCTTGGGCCCTGACCACGACTGGCACCCGCGGAACTAGGACCCAGTGAGCAGGTGGAAGCGACTTGGAAGGGAAGGAACTGGGTCCGTTGCTCCGCGACACCCGTGCGGTTTTATGTCAGCCTCCGGCCTGTGTGCAGGTGCGGGTGTCTCCCAGCGCAAGGCCGTGGAACCCCCACGGGGACCCCCTACCGTCGGCGAGGCCGTGGAAACAACCACCTACCGTCGGCGAGGCCGTGGAAACAACCCCCCACGGGGACCCCCCACCGTCGGCGAGGCCGTGGAAACAACCCCCCACGGGGACCCCCCACCGTCGGCGAGGCCGTGGAAACAACCCCCCACGGGGACCCCCTACCGTCGGCGAGGCCGTGGAAACAACCCCCCACGGGGACCCCCCACCGTCGGCGAGGCCGTGGAACCCCCACGGGGACCCCTTTCCGCGCTCTGCCCGGCGCGGCGTGGAAACGAAGCCTTTCTCACACTCCTTCCCAAGCGAGCTTCTCCGAGGCCGCAGAGCCTCCAGCGCCGGGGCTGACCCTCGGGTCCCCGCCGTCCGCGCCCGCGAGTCCGCTGCCCCCGAGCGCGGCGGTTTGGGTCACGGGGTGTTTCCCGGTCGCCGCGCCTCCAGCAGATTGGGGTCCGGCGCCTGCACCCCAGCCGCGCGCAGTGATGGGCGGTGGTCGCGCAGGGGGGCGGCGCGGGGCGGGCCTGGGGCGGGGCCGGGTGCCCGGGGCGGGGCCTGGGGCGGGGGCGGGGCTCCGCTTTCCCCCCGGCGGACCTCCGTGCTGCTCACAGAACCGGAACTGAACGCAAGTTTAGATTTCGTTTCCCTTCCTTCTGTCCTCTGTCCGTCTTGCTCTTTCCGGACACAGCCAGTAAATAGCTGGGGTTCCTCCTTTCACCCCGCTTCCCGGGGCCGGGGGGGGAGGGGCGGGAAGGGGCGGGACGGAGGCGAACGCATGAACAATAAAAACAACCCCCCAAAAATCCTAATCCCGGAAAAAACGCCGAGTGGAGGTGCCGGGGATTGAACCCGGGGCCTCGTACATGCGAAGCACGCGCTCTACCACTGAGCTACACCCCCGGCCCCGCAACGTTGCTCTTGCTTCGTGGAATATTACTTCTATTTTTCCTTAACAAAAAAAAATCGTCCTGCAGAAAGTCGACTGGGTGAAAGTTCGCTATTTTAAAAATCGCCGAACTGGAGATATTTAGAGGCGTCATGGGCAACTAGACTGCGATCCGAACAGCGCCCCTTCTGATTCCAAGAGCCGCCGGCCCCCGCGGGGTTACCTGCTCCGGGTCCGCTCCCCGGGGCAGGGTTTGCGGGGCCTCCGCCTGCACAGTCCGCGTCCCCCGCCCGGACGGCGCCCGCGGGCGACCGCAGGCGCACCTGCCGCTGACCGCGCACCTGCCGGTCCCGCCGCCGCCCGCTGGGTGCCGGCCCCCGGCCGGAGGGTCAGGGGTCCGCGAAGGCTTTTATAAACAGCAGCAGCTTCGGAACTGAAGTGACTTCCTCCCGCACTGGAGGAAGGAACTGGGGCGCAGGGCAGGCGGAGGACAGGCGAAGGGCAGCGGAGCAAAGTTGGGGGGCCGAGCGAAGCCGGCAAAGTGCCTTCCCCGGGGCACCCGCAAACACGCGGAACCCCTGCTGTGGGCGCGGCTATTGAGAACAAAATCAACGAGCGCGGGGGGACCCCCGAGTGGTGCCCTGGGTGGTCGCGGGACTCGGGGCGGGGGTGCCCCTGCACACCGCAGAGCAGGCCGGAGTGGCCCGTCCGGGCAAGACCCAGGCAGGGGCCGTTCGCTCCGGGACGCTGCTTGCTGACTCGAGGTCCCAGAGCCCCGGGCAGGACTGACATGGTTTTCGGGCAGATCTGCGTTTAAAGACAGGAGGACCCTAAGCGTTGACAAGTGAAGGCATAGGAAATTGAAATCCCCCAGTTCTGACCTCCCCCCTTGAGTCTCTGGAAGATTCACTGCAGACGGAGCGCGGCCGGAGGTTTGCAATCAGGTGACAGGTAAGGAGAACTCGTTGATGTCACCTGACCTTCCAAACTGGGGATCTGGGACTTTCAGACCTTCAGTCCAGGGCTCTCCGGGGTATTTCAGCCGCACCTCTGCCTTCATGGACACTAATCGTTTCCGTGTTCAGGACAGTTCAGCAGGCACTGCGTTCTTTGAGAAATGCTTCCCTTGCTGCCTTGCTCAGAAGTTGGGGCCGATACTCTGTCACCTTTGGTGATTGATCTGGACCTCGGCCATGTGGGCGCGAACGGAGAATGAGGGGAGGACCAGTGGGCGTGTTTTTGCTCCCAGGGCTTCCCACAAGTGCAACTGAGAACACAAACGAAAATTTAACCAACATTGTGCAAGGGCCTGTCGCCCTTTTCTTTGATCTTCCCTTTCCTCCCCTGTTCCTTGGTGATCTCCGCCGTGAACAAGGGCCGTGAGCTCTCCGTGGGGCGATGGTACCCATATTCTGCTCCTTCCCAGAGACCCCGAGTGCGCATGGTCTTTCTTTCTGCTTACTCCTTCGGTCTCCTTGTGCTGATGCCGCGGGGACGTGTCCGGCTTTAAGGGGAAGGAGGAAAGCTGTGTTGAAGGAATAGGGGAACACCCCCAGCCTCTCCTGTGAGCCCGAGCTGGGCACCCGGATACACCCCCCACTCCAGTAAATCCTCTACAGCGGATGACTGCCTGCTTCCTGGGTCATCCTAGGATCTCACCGTTGGTGGGACAAGATTTATTGTACTTTTCACTCATTCACAAACTCCTAGCCCGAGTCTCTGCTGCGCCTCCGCGGCGAGCAGGGTACCGGAGGGGTAGACTGAAGATCCCGCCGGTCCAGCCTGCGCCAAGGCCGGCTCAGCACCAGCTCCGAGTCTTCTCCAAGGGAAGGACCTTCACCTCCGGTCCAATTCCCTTTTCTTTCAACTTCTGTTGGGACTTCTAGGCAAGGAAGACCCTGTTAGAATTAAATACAAAATAGAGACCAGGCTTGAAAGCTGCCTGAGCAGACGGAATAATGTAAGCGATGTGGGCCAAACCAATGCAGGCTCATCTCCTGAACACAAGTGAAACGCCTCCGATGCTCCTGAAACAAGTCATCTTCCTAAAAATGGCAGAAAGTAATCACTTTTACCCAATCCCTCCCATGTGGAAATCTCCACTGTAATACCCCATCACTGTAAAAATTAAACAGCTTCCTCAGGGCGCCTGGGGGGCTCAGTTGGTTGAGTGTCTGACTTCCGCTCAGGTCATGATCTCACGGTAGTGAGTTCGGGCCCTGCATTGGGCTCTGTGCTGGCAGCTCAGAGCCTGGAGCCTGCTTCCGATTCTGTGCGTGTCTCTCTCTGATCCTCCCGTGCTGGTGCTCTGGCTCTCTTTCTCAAGAATAAATAAACATTAAGAAAAACTAAGAGAACTTCCTCATTTTCACGTTATGAGCCATCCTGTAATGTCGCGCCCTGAGCTTCCGATCAGGTTTAAGTTTGAAAGCTTCCAGTTCATGCACTACTATTATATGCACAATAAAATCTTGCTAAATACGATCTCATTGATTTGGTGGTTTTCACTTTGCTGTTTCTGACTCTTGATAAACAATAAGATAGTGCAGAGGGGTAGATAGAAGATTAGCAGTCTGTCACCTCAGGGAAATTGCATCCAGGTGAGAGAAAAGGTCGGCGTGGAATAAAGTAATGACCTTGGAGAGAGACGAAGCATGGTAAGGTGGGTGATATGAGTGCTGATCTCAAAATTTAGGCCACAGAGGGGGAGACACGACCGAAGAGGACAGAATTTATCACAGAACCTGGTCATAAACGGAGAACAGCGCGTTTCAGTCACCGCTCTAGTGACCCCTGGTGTAGACCTGTCGGCGGCGGCTTCCGCTCTAGTTCCAGAGACCTCCTACAAAGAAGAAGGAAGAGAAAAGGAAGCAATAGCTTCAATTTATCAGAGTCTTGTTTGGACAGATTCTCGCCCACATGAGGAGAGCACAAAGCGGTAATACGTGAGCTGGGACGCGGGGTTTTATGAAGCCTTTGCAACAATCTAAGACCTTGCAACCTCTCCAAAGGACCTCAGCTTCATCAACAGGACCCATAGCCCCGAGTTTGTGTGGAGCGTGGAGGACGCCCTGAGACGCCCTTGAGGAGAACCGTGAGTAGTTCCCATGACGGTGATTCTGGTAATCAGCCAGTTTGGGAGCCACTAGCACCCAGAAATTGGATTGGGTTAATTTACTGGGAAAATGTCATCATCCAAAAGGAGATGTATGTACAGGTGGCCCACTGACTCTTTCTCCCCATATTCTGAATGCAAAAAAAAAAAAAAAAGTACAACGTCCCCTTTCTCTTAGAGAAAGAGAAGGCGATGACAATGCTTGTCCCACAGGAACGTCTGACTTGTGGAGTCCAGAGCTGTCATGGCTTTGACCTCGCCTGGCTGCTCTTGCTGCTGCTGGAGAAGCAGTGTGAGCATGCGTGGGCTGGCGGGGCCCTCCCGCGGGGGCCTCTGTGGCAGTGGCCCCTACAAGAAGCACAAAAGCCAGATTTGCTGAAAGCCTAGGTGTCCTTGTGTTGGGAGCATGTCGAGTCCTCCCTTCAGGCGTGAACGTCCCAAGTATAAGTGGGAGGAAACTCAGTGTGGAAACCTGGACTACAGAAAAGGTACACGGCAAAAGCCCACCTGACCAGCCGGCAGTGATTCTTTGCCTATGAGGGGGCGGGGCTCGGCTGGAGGAGGAGCAGTCTTTCAGTGCGGGGCTTCAGGGTTTCAGGCCTGTTCAAACCAGCCTCTCCTTGCACCTACACATTCAGTCTTAGAAGAAGCTAACTGAAACCTGGCGTTCTCTCAGGAAACTCACTGCGGTGTTTACAGTGTGTGCACCGCCGTCCACAGTCCTCTTCGTTTCCCAACTGGCCCCTGAAGTCAAAACTTTAAGGGGGAAAAGCCAGAGAAGCTATAGAATGAGAAAACCATTGCTCTAATGTAGGCAAGCCGGTAATTTCTTTCCTCTCTAGAGACTTACACCGTTTAGATGGGTGAACAAAAGTGTGGATGGAGGCGTGGAAATGGAAAGACAGATTTGAGAACAAGGAAAAATGTAGACAGAGAATTTGCAGCCATGTTAGATTTGGGGAGTGAGGGGTTCAGTTAAAAGACCCCTAGGTAGCTTGACCAGACTTGCAGTAAAACCTTGGTTTGTGAGCATAATTCATTCCAGAAACAGGCTTATAATCCAAAGCACTTGTATATCAAAGCGAACTTTCCCCTAAGAAATCATGGAAACTCAGATGATTTGTTCCACAACCCAAAAATATTCATATAAAAGTGATTATAATACTGTAATATAATAGAAAATAATAAAGAAAAACAAATTGACTTGCACCTACCTTTGAAAACCTTCGTGGCTGGTGTGAGGGAGACGGGAGAGAGGAGGGTTACTGTGTGGGACACCCGCACCGTCACTGACGGACGCCGACTACAGTACAGTATTGATAAACTCTTGTGATGCACTGCGTTCAGTGGAACTGGCAATAAGGCAGCGGAGGACAGGGTCTGTACCAGCAGGCAGCCGTCCGAGAAGGAAGCAGAGCATTCCTCAGCTCACTTATGTGTGAGAAAGCAAAGGACTGTCCATAGGTGCTTGGAAGTGACAAAAATACACTAGTACCCGTTGTGGGCACCTTCCAACGTGCTGAAAAATCACTGATTTCTGCCGAACACCACGGCCTGAGACAGAGCACCCGAGCGCGGGAGATGATCACCCACAATCCCGCAGAGCGGGAGAAAGAGCCCTTGGCTTAGTTGTGGTCATGGGACCCTCGGCATCACGCAGGACCCGCACTGTGAGACATCGCCCGTTTATCGGGTTAAAGTTGTTAGAACACTCGCAGAACGAGGTACTCTCAATCCAAGGTTTTACTGTGTAATGAGCTGTAAGTACAGAGGGATGAACAGGATTTCTTCTAGACTCTTGTTGTTTTTCAGTTCATTTGTTTTTGCAATAGAAACAAGAAACAGGAAATTCCTGCCACCATTATGTGGCTTCAGGCTTTGTGTTAGGATTGAGAAACTTGGGCACGAATGAACAGTGTAGCTGAGCCGGTAAAACACCTCATTCCGACCAGAAAACTAAGAGCTCACAGTCAAAACTGGATCAATACCCTTCTCTTCTGATATCAGTGAATAATTCTGAGCCCTTCTTACTGCCTAGTCTCCAAGGGCCCTCCTCTGCATGGCCTCATAAAAATGTAAAACGTAGGATAAGAGAGACCTGGAGTTCCTGACTCAGGCATTAGCGCCTTCTGAAACCTTATAAATTGTTACTTAGAGGTAATAGACTCTACAATGAAAACAAGTGTCCGCTTCCTGCCAGTAACGCCCACCTAAATCGTTAACACTGATGACCAGACTCAGGGTAGACGTGTCTGATCCCAGCCATAAAGTCTGCTATGGAGTTTGTATCGATTCAAGTTCTAACAGCAAGGACGGACAGGGACTTCAGAAGCAGCCGGTGTGTTCTCTTTCCCTGGGCGTTTCCCTTTCTCCTCTCTGATTTCCCGTTTCCTTCCACTACTTGGGTCTGCCGAGGACTGATCTTCAGAGCCGACTGCGCGCTCCCTTCCCGCCAACAAGACTCCGGCTGGCCCCGTGAGGCACGTCTTCACTGCTGGAAGTTCAGTCCCGTTAGGAGTGCTCCCTATATCAGATTATTACAGTTTTTGTTGACGTTTTAGTCACGGTGCACGAGGTTAATGAAAGGTGCCCTCGGAAAACCCCTTGAGTTCTACACATATCCCCACACGACCTCGCTGTACAGTAATGCAACGTCTCTTCTCCCCGGCGCGTCTGGAACAGCAGGGTTGTGTGCAGTGGGTCCTGAGCGGTCAGCTAGATCTTGGTGCACCTGCAGATAACAGTGGCCTCCAGCACGCTGGACGTCACACGGCGCCCCCCAGCTGGGGGTGCAGCTCAGTGGTAGAGTGTGCGCTTAGCATGCATGAGGCCCTGGGTTCAATTCCTAGCACCTCCACGTGGCTTTTCCACAAGTTCGCTTTTAAACAAACTCCATGGGTCTGACTCCTTCCAACCTAGATGCTTCTGCACCACAGATGTCACTCCAGTAAAACAACAGTGTCCTCTTTCCCCGGTGCCAGGCACAGAGAGGAGCAGGGGGTGGGGGAAACTGAACATTTTCTTCTTCTCTGTGTATTCACAGGAGAATAACGAGAAAGAGACAGAGAAAAAAACTTAGCAGAACTTGCCCCAGGATTCCTATTCTTTCTTATCTTTCCTTTTGCTCTTTTTCTTTCCTTTTCACAGCTGACGATTTAATACTAAGTCATTTCAGTGTCCAGGGGCTTAGCGCCTCCAAATTGGCTGCTTCAACACACAATGGTAACACCGCCTGCCGCACTAGGTAAAGAGCACGTGGCTATTGCCCGTGGAGTTCATTTAAAAGTAGACCCACGGGAAAGCCACATGGAGGTGCTGGGGATCGAACCCAGGGCCTCGTGCATGCTAAGCACGCGCTCTACCACTGAGCTACACCCCCTCGCGGTGGGGCCCCCTGATGTCCACCATACTGGTGGCCACTGTTATCTCGGGCGCAAGGTTGAAGCTGCCCGCTCAGGACCTGCTCCTTGAACTCTGCCGTCTCAGAGAAGAGACCTTGCGTTCCAGCCTGCAGAGTCCTTAACACAGCCAGCCTCCTAACCGTCGGACCCTCGGGGCCTGCTGGCGGCCGGGCTCCTGAGTGGCAGTCCCTATCCACCACCAAGGAGAGTCAGGATGGAACAGTCTCCTCTTGGTTCTGCAATTTCCTTCCCTCCTGTCCGCAGAGCTCGCGGAAAGGGGTGGTGCAGGGGGTGTGCAAAACCGCGGCCGTGTGTAGGATCAAGTGCTAAAAAAAAAAAAAAAAAGAATCCGAGCGGTCTGGTGAGAGCAGGGCAGCTCGGGAAATTCAGGTCCAGGTGGGGAGCCGAGATGGAGTAACTGCTTCACAATACTGGTGCGAAATGAGGAACACAGAGCGTGTCATCACGTCCTTCCTAAATTGCTGACGAACACCGGTGTCCAGAGGGGTGGGGTCCTCACTCTGTGTAGACGCTGCATCTCGTCCTGAGAGCCAGAAGGACAGCGGACGGGAAAGGGGCCTAGAAAACGCGATCCTGTGGACATAGAGCCTCTTTCAGAAAAAATGCTCTCAAGGGGAGCCTGAAGGAAGGAAAGAAATGAATTTGTTCTTTATAAGCCCATTCTTAGCACAACACACCAAAACTAGTGAAGTCGTTCAAGCCCAAAGGGTAGGCGGGTCGTGGTTCTGACCTCAGCGCCGCTGCTACCAAAGACACACGAGGACCGTGATTCCACACGGAGTAACACACTCGCCATCGCGGCGGCTCCACACACAGGAAT
Organism: Mungos mungo; assembly: GCA_004023785.1. NCBI lineage: Eukaryota > Metazoa > Chordata > Mammalia > Carnivora > Herpestidae > Mungos > Mungos mungo. The sequence continues at coordinate 21,008 of PISW01012283.1, read as the reverse complement.
GCGCACCCCGATGTGAAGACAGCCGCCTCTGCTCTCTTTCTTACCAGTGTAGACAAGTTTCTTATTTTATCCATTAGATTCGATTCCTTTACTGTTCATTTTTTGTTTCAATACTCAACGCCTCCACGATTTCTCTAGAGGAATCTGGTAGTGAGCCTACCATCACCTTCTGAGCACAGAGAGACGGTCTAGGGTCGTCTTGTGATTTCCCTCCCCAGCGCGGGGATAACGGGAATTCTTCCAGCAGCCGTGGCTCCCGCTAGGCAGGTTCTGTGTTAACAAACTAAGATAGAGCCAAATTACGGAAAGAGCCCACATGTCCACGGACTGATGCATGGATAAAGACACAGAGAATGATGGTATATATACATATAACTAAGTCAGAGAAAGCAAATTCATGTGATTTCACTTGTGGAATTTAAAAAGTACAACAGACGAACAAAGGGGAAGGGAAGGAAAAACACGATAAAACAGAGAGGGAGACAGACCAGAGAGACTCTGAAAGATAGGAAAAAGAACAGGGTTACTGGAGGTGTGTTGGGGGGGATGGGCTAGATGGGGGATGGGCATTAAGGAGGGCACTTGCTGGAATGAGCACTGGGTCTTGTATGTAAGCGGTGAAATCCTGGGTTCTACTCCTGAAGCCAAGACTACACTGTATGTCGACTAACTTGCATTTTAAAAAATAAATCTTTTTTAAAAAGCAATTCAGATGGGAGCCCAGCCCTGCTGCTGTCACTAGGGCAGCTCGGCTCCCGCGCTCTTTCAGCCGGCAGAGCTGTGGCCGCGGCGCCTCCTTGCGGTCGTCTCCCGCAGCTCTGCGGCCGCCAGGTCAGGGCGGGTGAGGAGCACGGCCGGGGCCGGGGAAGGGCGTCTTTCGGTCGAGCATCATCGCCTTCATCCTTCCGCAGCTGAGCAGGAGACACGGTCCAGGGGGTTCAGAAAGAATGGAGTCGTTCGTGTGTACGGAGGAAGGACGTCTGCGCTCACAGCTTCACGTCCTCCGGATGCACCGGCAGGTGCACGGCTAGGACAGAAATGCTTCCGGGAAAACGCCCGCAGCAGGCACGGGGGGTGTAGCTCAGCGGTAGAGCGCGTGCTTAGCATGCACGAGGCCCCGGGTTCAATCCCCGGCACCTCCACTTTCCAGGCGTCTGGACTCTGTCTGCAGTTCTCCATTGCGCGAGGAGGAGGGTGCTGGCTTAGGGGACGTCCACCCGTTTTGGAACACAGGTGGAAATTCACGCCAAGTCACCGTTTTCGTTCTCCACTCACCCTGAGCAAGCAGCGCTGTGCTCCCGCAGCCACTCAGTGGTGGGGACAATCAGAGTTCCCAGCGCAGGAAACCCCCTGAAAGGGCATCTGCCGAGACCGTGAAACCACGCCCGCCTCCTCTTTCCTGCACCTCAAACATCAGGAGCCAAGCCCGGAGGGTTTTCATGGACTTGAGGGAAAGTTCAAAATTAAAGGCCTAGAAAATCTAAAAAAGCCGACCTGCTTCCTACTTTCTGGGAGGAAGGTTTCCGCTCTGCAACGAAGAACATGGAGTTGCCCGTTTTGAGAGGCGGCCTGGCCCGCTGCGTGATCTGTGGGCCCCGGTCACGGACCCGAGGCTGGCACCGATGACAGGGCGGGTGACGGGCGGGGGAGGGCCAGCCCAGGCCGCTCGTCCCCTGGAAGGCTGAGAGAGGGACGCTCAAGGACGCGGGGTGCGGGCTGAGAAGGCGGAAGGCTCGCCCCCACTGCCGGCACCTGTCGCCTGCCTGTCCAGATTTCAAAATAAGACGGACCAGAGTTGGGGAACGTCCCCCTGGCGCTGGTCCTGAGCTGCCTCACGAAGCTGGAAGAGCACGGCCTCCTGGAAAGGCAGGCGGCTGAGCACTTCCCGGAGCGTCAGAGAGGACAGAGCCACCTTCTCCCCAGACTCAGGGCAACTCCTTTGTGCTTGTGGGACGACGGGGCCTTTCTCCGCAAGTTCACATCCATGGGCCTGATAGCATAGTAACTTTGGTGAGTCCACACGAATTCGACCATACAACCCGGCTTATAAAGTAAAACCACCTTTATGTCTGACCTAAAGCTGGAGAAAATGTTGTACAGGGAAACTTAGTGCAAAGCGAGAGACTTGAGGGAAAGAGCGCAGCCAGTTTTGTCTTTAAGGTTTTGTTTTTAAGGGACCCCTACACTGAACGTGGGATTCGAACTTATAACCTGGGGATCGAGGCGCACCCGCTCTACTGACTGAGCCAGCCAGGAGACCCGAGAGCTTCTAATCTTGATCACAAAAGAGGGGACTGGTTTAGTTTGTGCTAATTCAGTGTTTGCCACAAATAAGGTGCCATTTTCAAGAAACCAAACCACTGTCTAAATCGAGATGTACCGTGAAGGCTCGACTTCAAGAGCACAGGCACCTCGCACGTCTCCTACCCCATAAATTGGGGCAACATTGGCGAGTCTTGCAAAATCGCCAATTTTCAGGGGCGCCTGGGAGGCTCAGTCATGGCTCAGGTCATGATCTCACGGTTCGGTTCGTGGGTTCGAGCCCTGTGTCAGCCTCTATGTGCTGACAGCTCAGAGCTTGGACCTGTTTCCGATTCTGTGTCTCCCTCCCCTGCTCCCCCCTCCCTCCCTGACGGTCTGTCTCTCTCTTTCAAAAATAATTGAACATTAAAATAATAATAATAATAATAATAATAATAATAAAAGAACCCCTCCAGGACTGCAATATCCTTGACGTCTGTTCTTTCAGCAGGTAGAGAGAACTCTGATCGCTCCCAACTGGCCTTTCCTAACTCAATATCTCACGCGTCAGGAATCCAGTCTCCTGGAGCCAAGAGCAGACTGCCCCGCTTCAACGCGAGCTTGGAACACAGCTGAAAATGTGGATGTAAGTACTACTTTTCTAGTCTTCCCCAGAGAAAGTCCACTCACCAAGACAGTTGTGAGAATGTTTGGAGATGATTGAACTCCACTGAACTGAGGCTAAGTATTGGAACACAAAATAACACTGCGGTCTGTGGTCAGAGGGGCGGGGCTTATAGAGGTCAGGTGATCAGCAGAGTCCGGTGCAGCGCTGATTCCGCCCCACAGCTATTTCCGGACCCAGCGAACCGAGTAGGAGCGCGCGTACGCAGCCCCTCGGGTGTCCCATCACGACCCAGCCCGGAAGTCATTCTGATTGCAGCATCGATCGCCGTCCCTCCCGGCCTGGCGAGTAGCCACTCCAGAGACTTCTAGGACTCGGCGAAGAGTCCTCTAGGCCAGAAGTTGGCAAACTTTTTGTGTAAATGGCCAAAAAGTAGATATTTTAGAATTTGCAGGTCACGTGGCACAATCAAGACTATAGATACTTATATAACAAGAGAGAAAGAAATTCCACTTTTAAGAATGACATTAAAGTATAGTAATGTTTGAGTACAATTATTAGTACTACTAACAGTTAAAGAATGGAATTATCTTTGGGGAAAACATTTTATTTAATCGGAGTTCAAGGTTAGTGTTCCTGATCACAGAAATTTCTCAGCATTTTCGGAAGTGATGAAAGAACGAAAAGAAGAGAAAAATTAGAGACCTCAAAAGTATTTCCTTTGTTTCGTTTATTCTCTGAGCGGTGCGTGGGTCACCTCACAGGACGCAGAGACCACCCCCCTCCTGTCCCCTCCTCATCGACCACCCTCCAGGACCACCCACCTCCTGTCCCCTCCCCCACCGACCGCCCCGCCGGGACAAAGATATTGGGCAACCGGACAGTCACACTAAAGGAATCTTAAAAACACAAAAAAACACCCAAAATGTTGAAAACAGTCCAAGTATTGGGGGAAAAGGCAAGAAAACGCTATTGATGAGAAGCCGAAATAGCTCAGCTGGGAGAGCGTTAGACTGAAGATCTAAAGGTCCCTGGTTCGATCCCGGGTTTCGGCAGGTGCTGTTTTGGCTCCCGGGACGCTGCATGGACGACTTGGTTGTGCCGAAAACCTCGTCACAAGGGGAAGCGGAGATCCGAGTTTCTTACGGATCCCACGTGTCACCAAGCGCCGCTCTCTTACGTTTCCGCCTCCGCCGACGGTAACAGGTGTTCGCTGGGGCCGCACCTGCTCGCGGCGCGCACTGCCCGGGGCGAGAGGCGGGCCGGGGCGCCCTCCCTCCGCTCCCCTCCCGCCACCCCCCTCCACCTCGCTCACGTCACCTTCCCTCCACTCGTCTTCCCTCTTCTCCGCTCCCTCCGCTCCCCTCCTCACCCACCACCCCGCGGCTGGGAGTCCGAGCGCCCGCGCACCCGAGGAAGACCGCGGACTCCGAGCCTTTCTGGGTGGACGGAGATGTTGGGCAACCGGACCGTCACCCTTAAGGAATCTAAAAACACACAAAAAACCTCGGAAGTTGAAAACAGTTCAAGTATATCGGGGAGGGGGGGAGGCCAGCCGCTCTCAAAGGGTCGAGATAGCTCAGCTGGGAGAGCGTTTGACTGAAGACCTAAAGCTCCCGGTTCGATCCCGGGTTTCGGCAGGTGCTGTCTCGGCGCCGTGCCACCACTCGGTGACAGGGACGGCGACCGAGGCCCACCTCTGTTGCTTCCACGAGCTGTGTGAGCCTTGTCCGCCAGGAAGGAACAGAGACGCGGGACCCTGCCAACGTTGCTGATGTGTCGCTGTCACTGTGATGTGGGGACCGGTCGGAGGGGAGGGGAGGGGAGGGGAGCGGAAGGGGCGCCCCTGCCCGCCTCACGCCCCGGGCAGTGCGCGCCGCGAGCAGGTGCGGCCCCAGCGAGCACCTGTTACCGTCGGCGGAGGCGGAAACGTAAAAGGAGAGCGGCCCTTGGTGACACGTGGGATCCGCCCAAACAGCACCTGCCGAGACCCGGGATCGAACCAGGGACCTTTGGATCTGCAATCTAACGCTCTCCCAGCTGAGCTACTTCGGCTCCTCATTAATAGCGTTTTCTTGCCTTTTCCCCCCAATACTTGGACTGTTTTCAACATTTTGGGTATTTTTGTGTGTTTTTAAGATTCCTTTAGTGTGACTGTCCGGTTGCCCAATATCTCTGTCCCGGCGGGCGGGGCGGGCGGTGGGGGAGGGGACAGGAGGAAGGGGAGCAGGAGGAGGAGGAGAGGAGGAGGAGGAGGAGGAGGAGGACGGGGAGGAGGGCGCGGAGGCAGCAGGAGGACCCGGCGCCCGCGCCGGCGCCCACCTCCCCGCCTCCTCACGCGGCGGAACCCCCGCTCGCACCACGCGGTGCCCCCGGGGAGGGTCTGCCCTGGCGTTTTCACACCCACCGTTGGCTTCCCCGCTGCCGCCCCCACCGCCCTGCCGGGCCTCGGTGACCGGTGTCCGCGCTCCCCGACCAGGGCCCGACTCCGGTGGCCGCTCCGCACACTCGGGTCCCCGCAGCCCCGCCGAGCGCCGGGGGCCGCGGCCCGGGCCTCAGGCGCAGAGCAGGGACGGCGCGGCCTGGGGGGCGCGGGGGCGCGGGGGTCCTGGGGACTGGGCGCCCCCCGAGGGCCTGAGGCCGCCCCCAGGCAGAGGCAGCGGGAGGCGGAGAGGGTGTGAGGCCCGATAGCGGTAAGACGGGCGCCCCCGGGCCTGCGGCTCCCCGCGGCCTCCCCGTCCGGGTCCCGGGGCTGGGGCGGGAGGACGTTTGCACGGAGCCCCTTCCCCTCCCCTGTCTGAGTCCCCTGGGGCCCCATCGGGGTCAGCAGGGGGCTGGCAGAGCCAAGCCGCCGGAAGTCCGACGGGCCGTGCGCGGGCCCAGGTCGTCCGCGTCCGGGGGCCTCTGAGCGGGTCGGAGGCCGCGGGGACGCAAACCCGGGAAGGGGAGGGGGTCGCCCGGACATCCGCGGCGCAAAGTCCTCCTGATGGGAGAAATGCGAGCAGGCCCGGGACGTGGGCTCCGTGGCTTAGCTGGTTAAAGCGCCTGTCTAGTAAACAGGAGATCCTGGGTTCGAATCCCAGCGGGGCCTTGCGGTTGGAGGAGAAATGTGCAGGTTTAATCGTCCCGCTGGGGGACGCTTCAAAAACTTCTCCTTAAACTCCGGGTTTTGCAGCTTTTGTTCCTACCATGGGCCTCCCTCCGCACCCCCCACAACCCTCTCCTCGCCGCCCACCTGGGACAAGGAGAATCCCAAGACTTTGGAAACAGAACGGAACAGACTTCGGTAACAGCCCCACAACTAAGACCATATTAAGAAAGCAGAGAGCGGAGCGGCGCTAGGAGCCCGCTGCCCTGTTTTCTCGATGTGCCTTTTTGTGAGGCAGCCGCCGCCCGATGCGCTCCGATCCGGATTTCATAGTTCGTACGCATTACGTGAAGCCCGGACAGGGAGTCCAACCGCGGGCATGAATCTCCATAGACCCGGGCCAGTGCTCCTGAGATGATAATTCAGCTATCGGTGTGTGGGGGCCCTGCGGGTGGCCTGCAGGTGGGTGACTGAACCCACGACGTGCGAACGCGTATTGGGAATGTGGATTGATGCCGGTCAGTGGGGCCAAGTGCAAAGTGGGAACGGAAGGCCCCTTACTCCAGAGGAGAGGAGGCCTGTCCACCGCCGGCCTGGCCTTGCGCCATTCCTCCCCACCTGCTGCGCTCCAGACCCCAGACTTGTCCCCGACCTCGGCCGGTAGCTGCTGTGCTGCACAGACATCCGCTGCTGCTCAGAGGATGAGCCTTAACCCTTTTGAGATAAGAATGTGGAGGATAACACGTGGTGGCCCCGAGGGCGTGTGTAAGCAGTGGGGTGTGGCTTTCTCCCCCACACGGAGTCTTCCTCCTGACTGTCCCTGTCCTTCAGCGTATAAATATGTATATTTAGATTTATGTGTATGTGTATATCTTAAAGGAGGGGGAAAGGCCTCTCCTTTAAAGGTAGTTATAATTTAAAATGTTTAAAAATTAAAAGTAGTTATAAAATATACAATTTTTTCCTTTCTTCCTTCTCTCTCCATCTGTTAATGTATTTTTCATTTGCTTTTTTAATGTCATTCTAATCACGTGGAAGTAACATTGTGAGTTATGAATTTTATTGTTCACCTTTATTTCGTACATCAGTTACAAAACATAAATTTTAAGGTGTAATTATTATGGAGTTTCAAGATGGCAAACAGATCTCAGGGTTAACTGAATCGTCTGTTTTAAGATCAACAAAAACACTCTGCCTGCCGAAACCCGGGATTGAACCAGGGACCTTTAGATCTTCAGTCTAACGCTCTCCCAACTGAGCTATTTCGGCCGACTGGGTGCACCATTTTCTGATCATCTTTTTTTCAATACTTAGATTGTTTTCAACTTCCATTTTAGGAGACTTCAGATTCTTCAACTGCTGCGGTTTAATGCATGTACCTACCCAGAAATCGGGGGGATCTATTGTCTTCCGCCTAGATTACTTAGGTCTGATTTCTGGAGGATGGGAAGGTGGGTGGAAAATGAAGACAGAAAAGAGGTCTTAGGGTTTCCTCCGAAGGCCTTTCTGCTCTTCCTTCTTGTCGGCTAATCCAGACACATCTCAGAAAATTAAGGAAACCAAAGAAAACATTGCGGACGTTCCTTACATAGGAGAAAATCTTTGTGGCCCTGGGTCAGACAAATAGTCTGTAGATATGGCACCAAAAGTATAAGAATTGGATACATTTGGGGCGCTTGTGTGGCTTAGTCGTTAATCGCCCGATTTCGGCTCAGGTCATGATCTCGCAGTCGGTGAGTTTGAGCCCCGCGTTGGGTTCTGTGTTGACTGCTCGAGCCTGGAGCCTGCTTCGGATTCTGTGTCTCCCTCTCTCTCTGTCCCTCCCCTGCTCACACCCTGTCTCTCTCAAAAATGAACATTAAAAATTTTAATTGGATAAATTTAACCTCATCAGAAAACTTTAAACCCTGCTCTGTGCAAAACACGTTTAAGAGAACAGAAGGGAAAACAACCTTCGAAACCACGCGTCTGATAAAGGATTTGACTCTAGAATGTATCAAGGGCCCTAAATAGGCAACAAAAAGAAAACACGGTTTTAAAATAGACAAAATTTTTAAGCAGACGCGTCTCCAAAGAAGCAATAAGGATGGCAAGTAAACCAAAGATGCTCGACACCGGTCATTAAGGAAAATACGAATTAAAACCACACTGACACACCACTGCGGCTATAACTCGCTAAAATGTAAAAACGCTCAGCCTGCTGAAAGTTTGCAAGAATGTGGAGGAAATGAAACGCTCATATCCTGTTAGTGGCAAAGGAAAACAGCGCTGTTTTGAGACACGTTGTCAGTTTCTGGAAAAGTTGAAGATGCACCGTCTCTGTGAGGTAGCCGCTCGAACCCTAACCATGTATCCAAAAGAAAAAATAAAACTACGTGCCCACACAATTCTGGCACACAATTATTCACATCAGTTTTATTTGTAATAGTCAATAACGGAAAGATTCCAATGCCTTTCGATGGGTGAACTGATAAATTGTGGTCTGTCCATACCATGGAATATTCCTCGTCATAAAGTGGAATAAATTATTGACATGTCCATATGGGTGAATCTCAAAATAAGTATGACGAGTGAAAGAAGACCAAAAAAGTCAATACAATATGATTCTATTTATATAAAACTTTAGGAAACGCAAACTAATCTGTACTGACAGGAATGAGAGGACCGGCTGCGTGCGGTTGGAGAGGCAGGGAGGGAGATGACAGAACGGGAACCCACGGATGTTTTCTTCCCCTCTCCGTCCCCTCCCTCCTTCCCTCTCTCCCCCTCCCTCCTTCCCTCTCTCCCTCTTTCCTTCTCTTTTGGAGACTTGCCTGCCAGAGAGCCATGGGGTTAAGAGCATTTCTCAAGATACGGAACGGATGGCAGCAGCAGGATTGGAAACAAACGATGATGATTTTCGTTTTGCACATAGGATGTCAAAGTGCTTCCTTGGTTTTCCAGAGCAAGAGATCCTGGTCTTGAAATGGCTGGTGGGAAAGACAAGGTTCCTTGTAGAGGATGAAGGAAGAGAATACGTACAGACCAGAGACCCTTGAAGAAGTGGGTGGGTGTGGACAAGACGGTCAGTGAAATTCGGTACAGTGACCTGCGGAGGAGGGAAACACCTGGAGAGAAAGAGAATGAAGGCACGTGGAGTTTCCAGTCGGAGACTTGTCGAGGACGCGAAGGTCTTAGACAAGGCTGCCCCTGGCTGGGAAGAACCTAGGAGCAGGAATACTATCAGTTTGGATGTAGTATTTACTATTCTTGCAAATGGCCAAAAAAATCAATTTAGAAATAGAACTAACTAGTGGAGTTAACAGATGCATTTCTGGCACCGTGCGCGCGCGTGCACACACACACACACACACACACACACACACACACACACACAGCTTTGCCTGAAAATACAAGCAATAGTCGTACTTCCTAATATATCACAAAACCAGCAGCACCTGCCTGGGGGTGTAGCTCAGTGGTAGAGCGCATGCTTTGCATGTATGAGGTCCTGGGTTCGATGCCCAGCACCTCCAGGGGTGCGTCCCTTTTTCCCCTCCAGTCTCCTTCGGAGAGAGGGTCGCCAGCCAAATCTGGTTTTCTTCTGCCTTTTATTACTTTTTTTTGCCTGCTCACGTGGAAGGTAAACATGATTGGCACAACATCGGAAGGAAAAAAGGGGAAGGTTGATATTCAACAACCCCAAATGCAGCCAACATAACCGGCTTTGTCACCCAGACTTCCAGTTTACAATAGGAAGTAAGAAAGAGGAAGAGAGGGGGAGCAAGAAGGGAAGCGTGGGGGAGAGAAGGGGAGAGAGTGAGGGGGTGAGGGGATGAGGAACTGGAAGAGGGAGGGGGAGGGGGGGAGAGGGAGAAAGGGAGAGATAGAGGAACCCAATTTCTTTAGCCTCAACAGCTAATCCTAAAGACTGGGGCGTGGGGCAAGTTAGGGTGACGTGCGCGGGGTCCCAACTGTCTCTGGAAAAACGCCTTGGCCTGAGAGCTGAAGCCTCGGATGAACCACTATTTGTGAACCTTCGTCTCCTACCAGGAATAGAACACATGAATTCCAACAAGGATTTTTGTGTCTTCAGGAAGAGCCTGACAAATGGCAGAGTAAGGAAAATCCCTTCTCGATCTGCATTGATTTTGGAGACAAAGTTACGTTCCTCCTCTGCGTAGAGGACGCGCCGCCTTCTGAAAAACCCAGGTTAAGGAGGGTTCGTGTCCTCTAAGAAGCCAACCATCTCCTTGTCCCCCCCCCCCCCCGCTGTGTCTGAAGAAGGTGAAGGAGCGCTAGCGTGCGCGGCGGAGGCCGGCGCCCCTCCCTGTCAGTAAGCGGTGTTTCTGCTCCATGAGTGTCCTTTGGGGGCTGGTGGCACCAGTGGCCTAAGTGATCTGCGCTTTCTGCCCCTGCTCCTCTTGGAGTGGCCGCTCTGGGAAGCCGCCTGCAAGGAGTCCTCGAAGGATCACTGCGCTGGGGGGGAGCCCAAGCGAGCACCACGGAGAGAAGAGGGAACAGAAAACCGCGCCGGTGGCACTGAGGCCGTAGGGCGGCGCCTCCTCGCACCCGCGAGGCCAGCCTTGCTCCCCGCTCAGGGACGAGCAGAGAGCGCCCGGACTGGCTGCAGGCGCAGAGGGAGGCCCGGGGGATTGTGAGCACACGTAGTAGATGGCTGTTTAAAGTCCCTAAATTTTGAGAAGTTTGATGCACAGCATCGCATAACTCAAATCGTCCGAGATTGGCAGAAATAGACGAAGAAGACGTAACCACCTTATCCGGAAGCTGAGAGCAGGAAATGGGACTTTTACTCGTGTTCTGAGGAGAACGTAAGACCACAGCGATGAGTATAAATGTTTTAAAAGTGAGATCAGTCTAGGAGCAATCTCATTTTTTTTTCACAAATACCAATAATAAGTTCTTTTTCTACTAGTCTTTTAAAAAATGTTTTAAGTGTATATATTGAGAGAGAGAGAGGGAGGGAGGGAGGGAGGGAGGGAGAGAGAGAGAGAGAGAGAGAGAGAGAGAGAGAGAGAGAGGGAGAGAGGGAGGGAGAGAATCCCAAGCAGACTCCGTGCTGTCAGTGCAGAGCCCACCCTGGGACTTGATTCCACGACCCTGAGATCATGACTTGAGCCGAAATTAGTATCTACTAGTCTTAACGGGTAACTTTAAGTCGTTATCGACCCTCCTCCTAAGGGGCACTGCCCTCCCACCCACATGAATGTCCTAGATGTTTCAGATTCAGAAACATCTAGAGAATTCCAGACTCGGGTTGTACTGTGTTTAAGAGACATCCTCAGGAGGCTTTCCTGTAGACAAACTGTGTCCTACCCAAACCCCAGCGTCTCGTCCCCCCCTTACTGCTCCGCACGTGCTCCCAAAGCAAAGGCAAATCAACAAACCAGTCAGAGCAAGGACGAAGAGAACAGAATGCGAGCTCCCCCGCCTCCGTTTACTGGGTTCTGCAGAAGGCATCACCGTCTGCACAATTCAAGCTGCTGGGCTTCCTAAGTGTTTGCTCCAGTAAGAGTCCAAATCCTGGGCCATTGCACCTCGTTCGGTCAGATTTCATCCTTTCGTTTCACTGTTAAATTCATCGATCAACTTATCTGGCAGATCCTCGTAAGAACCCGGGAAGCTGCCTGCCTGGATCAGGACGGGTCACAGTCACCGGACGGGGCACATTCGAGGCTGTCTCGTGCCCTTGCCCCTCAGCGCCCTGCGTCTCAGAGGCCAGCTGTGACATTAGCAGTCTGTGACAAGCGGAGGGACATACTGGCGGTGTTTAGAAAGCTCCAGTTGGTTTCCATATAAAAACTGGAAATAATGAAGAGGAAAAAGAAAACAATTCCTCAACAGACCTGAACTCTCCAAACTCACGTTAGGAGGCTAACGCCCCGCAGAGCTATAGACCCCGTCACAGCAAGGCCTCCCTGAACTAGTCGCGCGGGACACCACTGGTTTCTCCGACAGAAATACGTGGGCCACAGATGCGATTGACATCTTACAGGTGATCCCGGGAGGCCTGGGCGCCTGGGGGTGTAGCTCAGTGGGAGAGCGCGTGCTTCGCATGTACGAGGCCCCGGGTTCGACCCCCGGCTCCTCCATCTGTGCTTTTTCGTGCGCTTTGCCACGTTCAAGGCTCCCGTTAAAAACAGATACAATCCAATATATTCCCTTCAATGCCACCTCGTTCCCACGGAGTGGGACTTGATGCCACCCCAGACGCGGGCGTTCGCAGAGGGAGAAGACGAGAGGGGAAAGCCGCCTGGAGCCCCAGCTTGCAGCCACATCCACAGAGCCGTTGGCCGGGGTCTCGTCTGGCAGAAGCCCTGAAGAGCCGGGCAGAAAGAGCAGAAAAGAGAAAAAGTGGATCTGTGAAGTTTCTGAGGTTTGACGAGCACTGTGCGGTCCCAGGAGCGGGGGCCGGTCTCTCCTGCGCGCCCAGCGCGCCCCCGCCGCGCCCCCTGCGCGCCCCCAGCTCGCCCCCGCCGGGTATATAAAGGGACGGGTATATACAGTCCTTGTGTTTAAACAAATGGCACTTGCTAGAGTCCGTGCGAACTGCGGAGTGTGGACCGTCTGCTCGGACCCTGTTTTCCGTGCGAGCCGCCCGCGGCGGGAGCGCACCAGCCTCTGCGCGCTCCTTCGTATTAGGAACGGTTGTTCGGGGTTCTTAACCGCGGCGTCGGGAAATCCACAGGACGATGCCTACATTCCCTCCTTTGGGAAAGCCAAAGGCCCGTTCCTCCTCGCTCCTCCAAGGTCACGAGAGGGAGCAGGGATCCACCAGCAGCTCGGTTTCTTCCTGGGCTCCCCCGCAGGCCGGCCGGGCCACAGCGCCCCTGTCGGCACCGTCTCTGGGCTGTGGCCATCCAGGCATGTTGGCGTCACGCTCCTGGTTAAATTATTTCTGACCCAAGGCCACGTGAGTGAGCGTCCTTTCTCTTTGATTCTTCCTCTTGACTCCTGACGGGGCCGCAGGGGTCAGCAGGCGGAATAGCCGTGACCGTCTTGCTCCACTTTGCCACGCCTGGATTCTCCGGGAACGATTTTGTTTTGCTCTTGCTCCTTCCGGCTTGGCCTGGCTGTGTTTGGTGTGGAGCCCTGGAACTGCCCGAGGGAAGCGCTCAGGCAGCTGCTGAATAAAACCCGTGACAGGTAGTGAGTCCCCCCTCCACGCCATGTAGTCACCAGGGCAACCGTATTTGGGATACGTTTTTTCCAGGGGGAGGGGGTAACTGACCCCCAGAACCTGGAAGCCTCAGCCCCGGACATGCGTGGCCCACCTTAACTCAGGTGGCCTCAGGTTGGAACCCAACTGTGCCGCTCCTCCTCCGGGGAGTCTGTCGGCCTCACAGATTTCCCTCTTCAGTGCCCCAGGGCCTTTGCACCTCCAATGCTTCTGGCCGTCGCTCCAGCAGGAAATGCTACCAGGGCACAAAAGAACAGAACCGGAAACATTGCCTCGAGGAATTTAGACCCAGATGGAAAGAGGAAACGGATCCCAAATAAAAACCAGCACGTGTATGTTGTCACAGTCACTGCTGTAGCGACCTGTGGAGCCCAGCATGGGGTCAGGACCCGGGCCAGGGCCTCGCCTTCCGGAGACCCACAGCGAGGCACCAGGGGGCAGGGGGGGGGGCGTTCTGGAGGCAGAGCAAGAACCGCTTCGCGGCAGTTTTATTGTCACAACACCTGGGGTTTGTGGACAAATATTCAAACCTCGGCCACCACAGTGGCTTCCCTGCTGTTGTTGGAAGTGATCCTAGACCATCGTCTTTCACTTTCCACGGGATTCCCTCCTCCCCGTGCGGAACCTGCCCCTCGCTGACTCTCCCTTAACCGCGTGTCACTCTCCGGCCCCCTTGCGCTCCGCTCCCCGAATCACCCGGCGGGGCTCCCGTCGTCGCTGGGAAGTCGCTGGAGTGCGCGCCCGGGGGTGGGGGTGCGGGGACGACCTTGAGGAGGGAGGCGGTGAATAACCCCGCCCCCTCCCGTGACCTCTGGATCAGACAGGATGTGACAGCAGGACTGGGGGCCGTGCGGGGACTCCGCGAACGCGCACCCCCTGTCCCCGGACGGCTCCGGCGAGCACTGACCGCCCCCCACCTGCGGCGGGTGTAGGGCGGCGTCTGTGCGGTGCAAGCGCCTGTCCAGACGGCTTTGTGCACCGTGCTGCCCGGAGGAGGCGGCGGCGGCACAGGACGGGACGCGGTGAGCGAAAGGGGGCAGCAGAGCTGGAGGAGGGGCTGGGCCTCCGCACCTGTGGTCTCCACCTGCGCGCAGGCTGCGGGGCCTCCGTCCCCTGTTTCCCGCAGCAGGTTCCCTTCCTCCTGCGGGAAGTGGGCCTAACACCGCGGCTCCCGCGGGAAGGCAGAGCCCCTTCTGCCCGGCGTCCGGGCTCTGGAGGCACCTCGCTACCTCCGGGAATAATCGTTCCCGCTACTGGGGGCCCTTCCCCCGGACTGAATCCTAGACGCCCCTTCATGAGAAAGAGCTGGCGACTCGGCTGACCTCTTGCTGCCCAGTCAAGATTCTGGGGGATGGGGCGGGGGTGTAGGGGCGAGTGGGGACCGAATGACGGAAGGGCAGGTGTCTCCTGAGCCAGCGGTCTGTCCGCTGAGGCAGGCACAGCCGAGGGAAGCGGGGTGGGGGTGGGGGAACCTAAGGGAGTTTCTGCAAGGGCCTCCTTGCCCGCCTTCTCTCTCTTCTTCCCACTGCTTAGTAGTAATAACTAATAATTATTAGTAATAATAACTAATAATGAAAATGGCCCAGTGGTCGGGAGATTAAGGGACAGCGGACCATTGTTTGTGGAAATGGTTTGGCACGTAAACTAAAGGACGAATGCCTCCCGCGTAGACTGGGAAGTGAGGCCGAGCCACCAGGCGCCGGCCGCGTGGAGGTGCCGGGGATCGAACCCGGGGCCTCGTGCATGCTAAGCACGCGCTCTACCACTGAGCTACACCCCCTCAGGCGACAGCGGTTTGGGGACCGCGACAGCATCGTCTGCACGTGTTGGGCAGGTCCCTCCGTCTCCGAAGTCTCCGGACTGGGTCCTGCCTCGCAGCTCCCCGCGGGGGAGAAGCGCATCCTGAACCGAGGACTCCTCCCCCTCCCCCCAAGGGCTGCGTCGGCCCCCGCCCGCCGCGGGCTCGGAACCTTCGGACCCCCTCGTCTCAGAAAACGTCCTTCCCCGCCCACGAGGCCGGCAAACAGACAAGGGGTGGCGCGGGGGACACAGGGACGCGCTCCGTGGGCGCCCCGGAGACAGTCGGTCCCGGAGTGGAGTTGGGACAAGAGGGAACTCGTTCACAGCACGGGACCCACAACTGGCGACGAGTGCGCGCGCGCGCGTGTGTCGGCCGCGCCCCGCACGGTTTGGAGACGCGACCGCGGCTTTGTCGGGGCGCCGCTGTGGCTCTGGTTTCGAGGACGACGCACGAGAGGACACGGCCCGGCCGCTGCAGCGTCCGCGGCACAAGCCGTCTGTGCCCCGCGGGGAGCCCAGGACGCTGGGAGCGACGTACGAGACAAACGCGCCCTCTGTGACCCCCCCTCTCCCGGCCCGCGTGCGCCCCCGACTGTCCTCAGTCCCCGGGTCGCCACTTGTACCTTTACGCAAAATTCGGTGCGACTGTTAACGCAGAGGCGAATTTCGGGGGAAATCCTACCGCTTCCGGCCGGAGAGCCGACGGGGAGGAGCGGACGGGCGCCCGCAGAGGCCGCGCCATCAGCGCCCCGGGAGGCCCGTGGCTGCGCCCCGGACGGGGCTGCGGAGGGGACCCGCGGAGGGGACCGGCGGAGGGGACCGGCGGAGGGGACCGGCGGTGGGGACCCGCGGAGGGGACCGGCGGAGGGGACCGGCGGTGGGGACCCGCGGAGGGGACCGGCGGAGGGGACCGGCGGAGGGGACCGGCGGTGGGGACCCGCGGAGGGGACCGGCGGAGGGGACCGGCGGAGGGGACCGGCGGTGGGGACCGGCGGAGGGGACCGGCGGAGGGGACCGGCGGAGGGGACCGGCGGTGGGGACCCGCGGAGGGGACCGGCGGAGGGGACCGGCGGAGGGGACCGGCGGTGGGGACCTGCGGAGGGGGCCGGCGGAGGGGACCGGCGGAGGGGACCGGCGGAGGGGACCGGCGGTGGGGACCCGCGGAGGGGACCGGCGGTGGGGACCCGCGGAGGGGACCGGCGGTGGGGACCCGCGGTGGGGACCGGCGGAGGGCTGCAGAAGGGCGGGCGGAGGGGGCGGTGTGGAGGGCGGGGGAAGCGGGCCTCGGCCCCGGCGCCGCCCCGCGCTCTCCGGGCGGTGGGAAGAGAAGTCCCGCAGGGACGCCCGGCGTTGCCGACGGTCCCGGGACCCTGGGGACTTCCGGTCGCAGCGGACGGAAGCCGAGCGCTCCCAGGGCGCAGCGGGAGCGGGGTCCCGGGGGTTTGGGCGGCGCCCCCTGAACGCACCCCACGCGGAAGCAGCGCCGAGTGCAGAAGCGCGTTCTAACCCGGTTTTCTGCTCCGGCGTTTCAGTGGCAGCGACGGATTTTTAGCGTGTTTGGGTTTCAAACACGGACGAGAATGAGGCGGAAGGTTCAGCAGTCAGTAAACGTCTTCGGCTCGAACTTAGATCCTCGCGGAATCCGCCGCGCACCTAACGGCTCGGTCGGCTGCGCGCGGGCCCCGGCTGGGGAGTGTCCACGCGGGCCCCGGGGGTCCGCGCCCCGCCGCTCCTCGACTCCGGTTCGCGGGGGCGCCCGCCCCGCGCCTTCCCGCCCGCGGGATCCCCGTCTTGTGTCCCCCGCGCGGGACGGAGGGGGGGCGGCTCGGAATCGGCGGCGCGCGCGCCCCAAGTCGGCCTGGTGTTACCGTGGCGCCCCGCGGAGGGGCCACTGCGCTGACCCTTCTGAGCACTCTCTTCTCTTGCACGTCTCTGAGAGGCCGTTTTATTCTAACTTCAGAACAGGAATACATTTGCAGGAAAAAACCCAGGATGTTACAGCGATTTCTAACATCCCTGCGTCCAGGGTCTCGTATGACTCTCTAACAGTAAGATGGCATACTTGCTAAATTAATACACATTGACACATTTTATTAAATAAATGTCATAGTCTATTCAGATTTCCTAAGTTTTGAGCCTAGTGGCCTTTGTCGGTCCCACAACACACCTTCCATTTACTTGTATGTGTCTGGGTTGTTTTTATTCTGTCACAGTTTCTTAGATTGTTCCTGGTTTTGATGACTGTATTAATCAGGTTTCTTCCTGAGAAACGAAACCAGGAGCCTATGTAGAGATTGTAAAAAATCCAAATACAGTAAAAAATCAGTCAGATCAGTGAAACAGTATTTAGTAAGGGTTTACTGTGCACCAAGAAACAGTTCCTGAACTCACGAATCTTCAGTTCCAAATCTGGTGAGAAGCTCAGGGGCTTGACATCACAAGATGGCTTATAAAGTGAAAATGGGAAATTGTTTAACCTTTAAAATGGTTGGTTATTACAAGCAGGGGATGGTTAAAAGTGATTATCTGATACCATTTTAGAAAGATGACTTGTTTCTTTTGTGATTATTAGAAACATGTGCAGGAAATAACCTCAGTTCAGTTTTACTCCTATTCATGAAAGAAGCTAGATTTGGGTTTGCTTACATGGCTTACAGGGTTTTGTCTGCTTGGGGGGTTTTGAGCATATTCTCATTTTATTTCATTGTAACAAGATATACGTAAGAAGAGATTTAATGGAGGAATTGGCTCCTGTACTTGTGGAGGCTGAGAGGTCCTAGAATCTGCCATCTGCCTGCTGAAGAATCAGAAAACCGAGTGGCATCATCAGTCCCAGTTGGAAAGCCTGCTAACCAGGAGCTCAGGAGGTCTGAGGGCAGGAAAAGGTCAAGTTCCCAGCTCAAGCAGAGAGACCCTCTCCTTTTCTTTGCCCTGCTGTTCCTCTCGGATCCTCACTGGTGAGGGCACATCTCTCCCTCAGTCTACTGAATCAAATGCTAACCTCTTCCAGAAACACTCCGAGACACACCCAAAAACAATGTTTTCCAGTTATCTGGGCATCCCTTAGCCCAGTCAAGTGGACACACAAGATTGGCCATCACAACGACTGTGATAGTTTAGGGGAATTCTGGTGAATTCTGTGGGGCTTTGAACCAGAACACCCAGGTTGATGACAACGTTGGTAAATTCATTCACTAGCGCTCTGCTGCTATCTTCACTGATTGGAGGCCACCAGCAAAATGCAGCGCCAGTTTCCAAAAGACTCAAGTTTCCAAAGACTTTACACAAAGTCTACAACTTAACTTTAAGTTTCCAAAGACTCCTCCAGGGTCCGTCCAGTTGGAAGTCAAATGAAAATTACATTTCTAACTCAACAAGAAAGCTGCGACCACGAAGGGACTCGAACCCTCAATCTTCTGATCCGGAATCAGACGCCTTATCCATTAGGCCACGCGGCCGACCCACGGTTGGAGCGCTTCCAGACCCAGGAGCTAAGATGCCAAAGGTTTCTCCTTTCTAAGCTAATGTTGCAGCTGGAGAATTCAATGATCAACATTCAACAAACAAACAACTCCCCGCCCAAACAAAAGGAACAAAACCCCTTCCGAGATCCCTAACAACCGTTACTTAGAAAGGCGCACGGAGGGGACAGAGTGACGCGATTCCTCCAAGGTCTGCGTCTCAGTCGCTGGTAAAGACCACTTGGCGGGAGAGAATTTGCCGGGGGAGAAATAAGCGCCCAGGGGCCCGGACCCCACGGGGAGGGCGCGCCCGGGTGGGGTCGGCCCTGACCTGCGGGCTTCCCGCAGGGAAAAGTCCGGAAGGTTCCAGCGAGGGCGCCCCACCCGAGAGGCCTGCGGTGACGCGGTGCAGACACTTACCCGAACCCATTCGCGCGGCGCCTTTCACCCCCGGACCCGCCCCCGACGAGGCTGGGTCCTCCGCCCAGTGCGGCGGGCGCTGGGTCCTCGGCCTCCGTCGGAGGCTGGCTCGGGTGCAGGTGCCGACCCCCAAAGCCCTCCAAGGCGGGGAGGGGGCGTGGGCGCACACCGCGCGCACAGCGTCGGCCTCCTAGGCCCTAAGGGCCCAAGGGCCACCCACGCTCCGCACGCCCCGGCGCATCGACCCCGGACCCACCCAGGGACCCTTAGTGTGAAATGTGCGCCGCTCAACTGTCGGGGTGGGAAGGATGAGAACCCCCCCCAACTCCCCCGAACTAAAGCGACGACCGATCCCGCGTTCCGCATCCTCTCGGTCTCTGGAAGCGTCGAAGCAGACTACGCTCTCCTTTCCCGTGTCCGGCACCCTCCTCCCCGGACTTGGGCGTCCTCGCCTCCGCAGGTGTAGGTCCGTTGCCGGATCCGCTGGGCCGGCGAGTTAGGTCAGGCTGAGGAATCATTTTAGGTCAAGCTCCGGATGGGATGTGCTGACTTCCACGATTTTACCAGGACGAGTCACCACTTCTGAGACCAGTGGATGCCACGGGCTAAGGCCTCGACCAGGCGGGTCTGGTTGCCGATGTGCCCTACGGAACTGCCGCAGGTACCCCGGGTCGGTTCAGTGAGAGGACTGGGGGATACCGGTGGGTCCCTGTTTGGGGGGCTGAGGGCTCCAGTACACCGGGTCACACACCTGTCGTGAAGGAGGCCCCGCACCGAAGTTCCAGCCGCACGAGCTCCGTCCCAGGCTGGGGAGTTCTGGTTGCGGTTCCTCGCACCCTTCCTTGTGGATTCCGTGCTCAGGGAATAGCAGGCCGAGACCCCAGAACGCCACCAAATTTTTAAACACTGGTTGTTTTTGTTGTTGCTCAGTTTGGGGGAGGAACGGGTCACCGGTCGGTGTTAGCCTCAGAGGAAGGTTCGTGGACCGAGCAGAGGCATTTCTTTCTTGCAGAGAAGGCGACAAAGTGAGGACAGGAAGACTGGCACCGACCGAGGTTTTAAAAATGATACTAAGTAGCTCATAAGTAGCTTTTGAAAAGCATATAAACTTTTCTTTATATTCTCTCCAAAACCATTCAGTGCTCCTTTCTCTGAGATCTTTATTAGTTTGAATTTGTTTTTTACATTTATTTATTTTTGAGAGACAGAGTGAGATGGAGCGCGAGCAGGAGAGGGGCAGAGAGAGGAGACACAGAATCCAGAGCAGGCTCCAGGCTCCAGGCCCCCAGCTGTCAGCACGGAGCCTGACGCAGCGCTGGAGCCTGAGATCATGACCTGAGCCGAAGTCAGACACTGAACCGACGGAGCCCCCAGGTGCCCCTTCTGTCTGTGAGATTTTTATCCGATGGGCGGCAGGCAGCCTTTCTTTAAACATTTTAAGTATTTCCAACGAAAGTATTTCGTGAGGGATCCAGAGAGGACTGGGAAGCGTGGACTTCTGTTCCCGCAGCATCAGTCTGTCTGCAGGGCGTCCATACTCGGGAGAGGCTTCTATAGTTCTGAAACAGGGTTCTTACTCCCTTCCCTTTATTTTTATTTTTACTAGATCAGACCGCCTGCTGGACCCCGGATCAAACATCAGTTCACACCTTTAGAGCCAGAATCCCCCACTTGGTTATCCTAGGGCCTAATACTTTCTTAACTTTTGAATTTGGAAACCGCAGCGTGTCCTGGGAGTTGGGACTCGAGTCGAACGTTTGCCCAGCTACGCGGGAGGAGGGTCTGTAGCCCTGAAGATCTGGGCACGGACCCGGCTTGCTGAGGGCGGCGAGGGGCGGACCGCGAAGGAAAAGATCAAGGAACCCCGGGTTCCACCCCGCCCGCTGCCCGCGGGCTCGCGGTGCAGACGCCGCCGGGGAGAGGGGGAGGGGAAATCACCCGGGGGCGCCTCTTCGGACGGCGTTTCTCGTTGTTCTTTCTCTTTCTTGCTCTTTAATATTGCTGAGATTAGGACCAAAGATGAAAGCGCGGGTTCGGGTGGGGCTGGCGCGTGGCCTCCTGCCGGGGCCCGAGTAAGCGGGGCGTCCGACCTCCGCTCCGTCGAATACGCTCTGCGCCGAGGCCCCGGATACACCTTGACTTCCGGTGAGAGCGGCAGGTGGTGGGGGAACTCTGAGCGGGACGGGAGGGTGA